>JABFQD010000083.1:0-41336 GCA_022817045.1 Psix sp. ZL-2020
TTGCTATCAATTACAAATTTTATTGATATTTGGACTATAGTTAGATGAATAGTTTCGAAACTGTCAGACAATGTTGACAGTTTCGTAACTATATATTTCACTCACGTTATGAAAACTGATATTTATGTGTGGTAACCTGTAATTAAGATCTATAAGTCATTAACATATAATTATACGAAATTTTTACTTCATAATTCTGATAAATTATTTATTTTTATTACAATAGCTTTTTATTATCATTCAAAAAATTAAAACAGCACATATTGATTTTATACTGTTCAACTCGTTATTTATAAAAAATAATTTTCAAGATATTTTTTAAGTTGAAAGGTGTTTAGAAATCAGATGAATCTGTTGGGGTTAAATATTTTATTTAAGAAATATTTAAAACCAGATTATAGGATAATAAATGTACAACAGAATTGAAATTGATTGCATTGATAGCAATTTTGTGAGGATTTTACGTATTTATAATATTTGATTTGTATTATCAAACCACCTAGTAAATCCTATTATAATACTTTTTATGAAATACATATAAAATTTGAAGGATAAAATAGACCATACTTATATTTAATTGAAGTAAAATATGTAAATTACTAAAAAAAAGTATTTAATCATGTATGTTTGATAATCTTTCTTATACATACTAAGTGTAATAATTGTTAGAATAATTGCTTGACTAGTGAATATTTTAAATTCACATTTCAAGCTAATACTAGACGTATACTATTATACTTACTATTAGACGCGTAAACTGATGACTATATAATGCATAACTAAATGTATATACCTTTTCTTAATTGAGAAAGGCAATTTTTGAGTATATACATTTGACCTAATCACATAATGAATTTGTTTTATTCAACCTGAGGTGAAAGCAATATTTAATTGAATGTTGTACGAAAAAATATGTCGACATAAGTACAGAGATTTAAGTTGATGTTCTTCAATTCTTGTGTACCTAATGGAAATCCAGAGAACAATTTTACCATGGTAGTGGTAACATTTCAACCACGGTAGAATATTCTATGATGATAAAATGTGTAGGTGCAACACACGTCTAGTTTAATGTTCCGACCAATCTGTTGCGCGCGAAACAATCAGAAAATTAAATTCTGATGCTTAAATTATACGAACCCGCGGTTATAAATCAATCGCGCAGCACGTTGAAAGAAGGCATCAATCAAGCCGAAAGTTGCGTGATTATCGTTGTTGACAAAACGGAGAGCTTGGTCAAGAAAAAGCGAAGATGAATCTTGCGGAGCCTTTGAGCAGAACGAAATAGATAGGGTGTGAAATTACATGCTACATTGAGGAAGTCAACATTGGGATAGCAGAGCTGGGCTTGGACTATCGAGGGCAAAAAAACTGAAAAAATGAGACGAACGATGAGAAGAGTGAAGAACCGAGCCACGGTCAGGAGGCCAGAATGCGAGTGTTGAGGTCAAAGAGGGAAGAGACAGATTGAGCGCGAGAGAAGAAAAGAAAAGTGCGGGAAAAAGTGCGAGAGTCTTGCTTTTTGTTATCTAGATGCATCCGGTCATCTGTCCTTTATTCGCTTCTGAAGTATTCTATTGAGTTGATAAAAGTTAGTATGTGTTTATTTAAACATCACATACTATTGAATTTAAATCTCAGTAGATATAATCTTTTTTGTAAAAGTAACATTTGTCAGCAACCAATTTGTTGAAAAATGTAAGAGAAATGAGAAATATTGTCCTTTCTAATCGGACAAGAGTGTTTTATGAATAACTATAAAATTTGTTATTCATTCATTTTTGTTATTCAATAAATTATCATTTATTTTTGGAATCATTTAATAAAATATAATAAAAAAATAATAATAAAAATATAAAAAGAAAAATATAAAAATATAACAATAACTTTATTGAAAAACTAGAAACATTTGTAATTTAAAGTATAAGTATTCATATAAGTACACAAGATAATCCTTTCAAGTCAACACAAAAAATGATTTTTTTCAAACTCCAGTTTAAATATGAATTCGAAAATGTTTTTATTATCTTTTTATTATTAGCCTATTGTGTATGTTTTTCAAAAATGATGGAACTGCTCTTCAATAAAAGAGTAGAGTTTATCTTTGTAAAACGTAAAACATTTCTTGGTGCGACTTTTTCGAAAAACGTTTAATAATGCATTTTTAGTTGTCTTATTTCTCATAATAATGAAAACAGAACTCTATTCTATATATATATGTTAACAAAACAAAAGTGAATTAGATCTTTTGAATGTTGATAATATGGACAGTGTGGACGTTATATATATTAATTAAAGCAGCAAAAACAACAGAAGCTTATCTATCGTATATGTAATATAGCAATAAAAAGCAGCTGAGATCGTAAATAATTTAATAATCGTTGTTCTTCGACGAAACGATCGTTGCCTTATTCTTATTGAATGAAACAAAAGGAATACCTCAGAGCTAGCAGTGGAGTGGCTGAGGCAAACTTTACTTTATTAACTCACAAGCGAACTGAGAAATAATGCTCAAGTGTGGAGAGCGTTGCTGACTCGCGATTGCCGATCCGAGGATGGAATATTCGCGTAACATATGAACCGACCCTCCGGCTATGGTTTCCCCAATAATAATTGAATACCGCGTGCAGGACAGCCCTGTCTATTCTTCGGTTTAAGAGTCTATATGTATTGGGCAAAGATGGTGGATCGGCCGCTTGAAAATAATTTTAATATGAAGAAATTCTTCGACGGATACTTGGGTGCGTTTGGGCAGAGAGAGACGGATGAATCGTTGCATCTCGAGATGATACCAGAAACTTTTTAATTAATAGAGCTCGCGCAAAATCGAAATGATTATTGATATTATTGTTGCATCTCGAATAATTTCGAGATACCTCGAATAAATCCGTTTCCGATATTGACTGATCAGGAGATACTTTTGTCTGTCTGGCACACGGTTTGGGTACAAAGTTCGCGGACAAATGAGACAAATGATAACAGAGACAAATGCTTTATCAAGCTCTGTACTACGTTTTCTCTTCTTTCTGTGTATACATTTTTGTTCACATGACATATCTCGCTATATCTTCTTCTGTTTCTCATTTTTTACTGTCAACTTCCGGTTTAACTATGCGCGAGTATGTTGCATTCTGAAATATATTCTCCGCCGCTTCTGACTCCGAACAATCGGATTCAAGGCGCTTTTGCAGCTTTTTTTTCCACTATTCTGTAATCTCTCGTAATTTATGCTCCGAGTCAACTTTTTTATTTCTTATGTGACGTTTTTCTACTACCGAAATACGTGTACTGTTATCATAAAAGGAATTTCACGGATTGTATCTTCACATAAGTGTTTTTCGGTTCATATTATTGTTTTTCGTTTTATAAAAGTTATGCAGAGTTAACTAGTATTAGTCCGTGTAAGAGTATGGTAAGTGAAACTTTGATAATATACGGAGAGTTAAATTCAATGCGTGTGAGACAAAAATTTAGCAGAAGTATTCCTTCGAGATTAATTATAAACTTTTCAACCAAAATTGTAATGAGTGGTGTAATATATTCAATAGCTAATTATGTCAATAATTGATAATGAATGAAAAATGAATATTATAGAATTTGTGTATATTTTGATTATATTTATTCATAGTATCTTATATAATTGAAATACAATTTGTTTAATATCATATTTATACACACTCTAGGTTTTCCAATAACACGAAGTATATAATAAATACATAATCTTGTTAAATATTTTACAGATTTGCTTGCATTTACGTAATCAAAATGTTTGTTCCGATTTGTCGTTAGTTTTGGCATCCGTTAAACTCTTTGGTTATACTAACGGTGATCGGTGCAAGTGCATCGCCTTGCAGCAATAAAACGTGGGGTATTCGCAAGCGAAAAAACTCCGTGCAGAATAGCGTCTCAATCTTCACTGAACGATCTCGGCGCTATAAACAAACTCGCATACATATATAGAGCGAGCAAGCAAGCGAACAGAGTGCCCGTATATACGACGTGGCGCAGGTCGGTTGATCTAAAGTCACCCCAGACGATAAATCGTCCCGCGAGGAATAAAATAGATCTCGACTAATTGTGGGAGATGCACGACTTACTTACCAGCTATCGTTTTGCCGCGGCTGCCCCCGTGGCCTCCTCCCCTCCGGATTCGGATTTTTCATTGCGCTCGCACCCGTTAGTTCCGGCTTGTTTGCTCGTGCATGTTCGTCCACTCCACATGACGTCCTGTACAGACACTCGACTCGCAGTCACTTTCAGATCCAGCTCGCCAACTCACCCCGCTAATTTCAAGATAGCGTCTTCGATTTTACGCTCGTCACGCTGACACACTGTCGCGAGATCCAAACTTTTACGAGTTTTATTGCCTGATCGGGGCTAATCAAAGGGTCACGTTGGAAAAGGGAGTTATTTATTGAGAATCGAATTAGTTAGAATAATAGATTGAAGGGGTGAAATTAATTTGGATGTTTGGAATCGTTCTTAAATAAAACCGTAGGAATAATTGAATTTGCTAAATAAAGATGAAAATAAAATCAATGGACTATTCTTGAAAAGATTTCATTTGTATTAAGAGGTATGCATGAAAAAATTACAAGTTTAATAGTTGTTTAATTTTATTTGAAAAAAGTGTTCCAAAATCTATATGCAATTGAAAATACATTTTGAAATTGTTTTGAGAAATTGTTTTTTGAATATATAATTTGCCAAGGTAAAGTTATGGAGACGTGAAATGCTCTATAAGTGAAATAAATAAATTTTCTCGAATGATTGATAGCAGTAAACCATGTATAAAATAACTATCATGAATAAAAGTCAGGTCAACCTTTCATGTAAGTGAGTTTGTTGATTTTCTCGATTTGAATATAACTTACGAGTACTCATTATAAATATTCCTGAAATCTGCAGAGCAAAGATTAGCATATCATTCATATTGAGAAAAGTGAAAGATCGAGGTCGACACCTTTTGTTTGATCTGCAACCTATCATGAATTCTTGATCTGATCTCGCAACTGACATTCTGCATGGTTCAACAGATAGACCGAAAGTTCAATTCTGCTGAAAACGCAAATTTCGTTAACGAGGCTGAAAATGTTAATCGATTCATCGAGCTCAGTCAATACCCATCGAAAATTGGTTTAAGAGTGAGTTCCCATGGGTGTCGCAAAACACAAAAAAGTGGATGTCCGAGCGTCGAGGTGGGCACGATTTCGAAGGTGTTTCGGATCTTTCAGCGTGCTGCTGTAATCAAACGATCGTCGTGTCGGGATTGTTCGCCACTCGGTTGGCGTGCTCTAATACGCCGCACGTACACAACATTAACATTAACGTCGGATCCAAGTCTCGACATAATTTGACTTGGGCTCGCGTGAGAGAGACGGAAGATCCGCGTTGCATCACAGGCGTGGATCACATCTCCAGCACGTGAGGCCGGAACAATCTCGCGCGGAAGGGAGGGATATATTTTCAGAGTGAGAGAGCTCGCCGAAGGAACGATCTCAGCAAAAGAAAGAGAGACAGTGAGCTTGCGGATAAATGAGAGTAAGATTCACGAGACGAGGCCAGCCAAGTTGGAGGCAGAGAGGCGGAGACGATGGGGCCAAAGGGGCCCCGAGAAGCGCAGGTCGAGGGGTCCGGGTCGCACGATCCTGCTTGATCTTTGCGCTCGTGCGATCTCTCCTACCTCGGACACTACCGAAGGCTATAAACACCTTTGCGAACCTCTGTTTTGATTCGCGAACCTCGGACCATGTAATCTCCTGCATACGACGGCTACTTTTTTCCGAGTCCGATGACTCGTTTACGCAAACATAGTTATGCTCCCGCAATTATATGCTTTGCCAAAGGTAAACGAGCGATGAAATGCATGCGTTATTATTGACGTCACGTCAGTTTTGCGAAGTTTTAATTTTTTCCTTGACGACAATTTACTCATTTTTATATCTGCGATAGAAGAAACTATGAAAAAAATGTAAAATCGTGAAAATAAACCATCGAAAATCATGAAATTATCAGATTTAAAGATCTTATTTTTTTAAACAATATGTAAATACTGCTTGTCACTCGCAACAAATGATCGTCATCAAAGATGCAAAGATTATTTTATGATAATAACCTTAATGTAAATCTAATGGTCATTATTGTCATTGATTCTTAATATTCATCCGAGATTATTCATGATCGATGGTAATTTTTTCTTACTGAATTATTTTTCTAGAAGAATAATTTAATGATTCTTTATGAGATTAGTGAATAATTTGTTTCTTATGCACGAAAGAAAATATTCTACTAAATATTATTTATTTATTAAAATGATTAAAGATTAAATTATTGAAATGTTAAAAATTAAATTACAATAATTTTGGATAATTAATTATATATCAAGTATAGCTTTTTCCTATTGTTTTGTCAAACTTTGTTTATAGTTTTAAAAATTACTGTAGAATTTTGATATTCGTGCATTATAAACCAAACGGTAGCAATTTTACTAATTTACTAATAATTTCAATTAGGTATTTAAAGATATTTACTGTAATGTTTTTCTCCGTGTTATAATAATATTATTGATGATTATTGACGTACTTGGTCTTTTAATAATGGGATATAGTATAAGTAATTATTTCTGTAATTATAGTTATTTGCAAATAACCGATCGTCAGGATTTAAAAATTACCGCGATGTTTGCACATTCACACGGAAAATAATAATATAATTTATGTTTACATTAGACGAAAAATTAAATACAATACGTATTACATACAAAAAAATTCATTTACAAATGGTGCATAAATTTCATAACAGGAAATAAAAATGCAGAAGTTTGTTAAAAGCTAATTTTTTCTTAATATTTTAATAATTTATATAAATTAAGTTTTTAGCATTTTACATAAAAATATTAAATTTATGTTTTTAATGTTTATTGAATTCATTAAAGTCAATATCACATTATTAATTTTATGTTGAACTTGCTTCTGTAACCATTGGAGGAATAAAAAGTATGTTAAATTTAACTAAATATTTATTGGAAAATTTATTAATTCCTATTTTTGTTTATTTTGCATATAAGGTACTTATTTATAAACGACGTTATCATTTTACGGTAAATTTTTCTTTCAGTAAATTTGATTTCAGTGAAAATATATTATGTTCTATTGTTATTTATCAATATGGAATTACTATTATTTTTGATAGTAATAAATTACTACAATTCATTGTAATTTAAATTAAAATTTTACTGATATATTTAATTTCAGTATTATTTAAAGATTTATTGAATAAACTTCGAATATTGAAGTGTAATTTTGAATAGTTAAGCTATATATTATATTTTTTACAAGCTTTTCAGATTCATTTATGAAGACATTCCTATTGTCCTAAAGACACATTTTTTCATCATCCCTTGTATGAAGATTAACTCAATTTAACTCTTGCCGTTTTAGATTTTGATTTCAACTCGTCACTTAATTCAGTCAATGAAAACAAAAGAATTTTTCAAGTTTTTTAATTCTAAAGTTCATGACTTGACAACTCTCCAACCACTCTGAGGAAAATTAAACACAAAAAGTTACAATTTAAACAGCAACCTGATCATAGTTACTCATTAACTCGAAAATTTTAATTACGAAATTGGGAACATTTCTGTTTTATTTATAAAAAATTATTGTTAGAACAGATAAATTTTCAGTTTGAAACCAATAAACTAATAATTACTGTCAGGTAATTATTGAAATAGTAATTTTTAGTGTTCCGTTTTAGTAATTACCTAAAAATTATGTTTTGCTTTATAAAGGATATTAGATTTTGTATTTAGGGCATACTTTAGTCCGTAGTGCAAACGATGATTTACGACCAAAGTGACAACTTCAGTCGGGGCCGTAAGTATTTTACGGTACAAAGTGAAGTTGTCTCTTAAAATGTAAAAAGGTTTTGATTATTGATATCACCAAATTATTATATATAACAGGTCAATTTTTAAAATGAAAACCTGTCGCATTAAAATTCATAATTAACCTTCGACTTTGCAATAAGAAAGATTTAGTTTGGAACATGGTGCACCCGCATATAACACAAATTCCATCGAAATGAATGGTACTTGAATTTATAAGCAGCTCCGTCGCCGAAGGAATTGCTTTATAAGTCTGCAAATAAGATCGCGGCGCTTTTTCCGCTAGGGGAGGCGCGACGACGCGATTGCCGGGTTGACAGGGAATCCCCTCGTGCCGATCGTAATGTAGCGAGGAGTACGACAGAGGGGGCAGGGGTGGTTGGGTTAATCAGAGGAACGTCGGTCCAAGATAACCAAGATGGCGTCGCGTTTACTTCGTTAAACGGTTAATTACTGCGGTAGTCCTCCGGTCGTTTCGAGGGAAAAACGGCGGACTCCGGAATCCAAGAGAGACATCAACTGCGACGCATTACGCGGCCGGCAAATCTCGTCCGCATAGCTTTAAGTGGTCTCTCGCGCCGACAAATCCGATCGAGCCCGCGAAATCTATTTATCTGTTTATCTCCAGCCAGAGTGACACAGAAGTAATAGACTCATATTAAAATAGGAGAGATTACCTGAGCATCAGCTTGTTAACTTGATGTCGAAGATTTCGTTGCGAAATAGCTTACGCATAAACTGACAACACGCGATGATTGATTATAAAAAATACTTTTTTTGTAATTATTATTGTTTATTATAAAAAATATTCTTTATTTAGAAATTATTATAAAAGCATATAATAGTCAGTATTTATTCATAAATTACATTTTCCTAATATTCCTTTATTTAATTTTATTTCAAAAGTTGTATTGTACTTTTATTGGAAGAAATTAATCAGTGTTATTTATTTATGCAATAAAAATAATTGGAAGTAAATTGATTGATTTTGTCAATTTGTTTTATCACTAATGTATCCGATTAAAAAATTATTTGAACTATAATCATTTTGTCAGAATATTTTATGTGTTTGTAAGGTTTGTTGGCAAATCAGGGAAAAGAAAGAAACTTTTAAATGAAAGTTTAATTCGAAGTTTCCTCATTTTTCTCTAACTTTGTTGAAAAATTTGAGATTCTGTCATTTTTGCACAGTAGCCGACTTTTAAAGATAATACACATTTCGTTCGGAAGCAGATAGTCTTTTGTATGTAAATTAAGCCAGTTTTCTATAGATTGGAATGCGATGTTAATATTACAGACATTTTTGTGGATATAAATGTTATCAACGGTGTTATCCAATCATGAACTTTATATTTTGTTTTGTTCGCAAACACACTGTCCCTCCTTTAATTCTAAGCCAATCTTCGATCTGTAATTTACACAAGTATTATTCATTACGTGATATACGTTTCATACCCTGTTTCAACATCTTGTACGTATTAGTTTATAAACATGCAGCGTCAGCGATATAACAAGTGCATGAATCTGCAACTTATCAGTATAGTGCGTGTCCGATAGTAGATCAAAAATCATTTTTCACATTCTCTATGGAATCACAGTATTAATAAAAAATTGATCTTTTATCTACTGCTTTGGACATTTTAATACTAATATATGTACATTTTATTTATATTTATATTAGAGTAAAACTTTATTTAACTGATACTTTTCAATAATTCTTATCAAATAAAAAGCAATATTTTACAATATTATTCTTGCTTTAAAAGACATTTCTGAATGTTCAAAAAATATTCTATAAGTATATTTATGTATTCGTATCATTGTTACATATAATGCCGAATCATTTTATGAGAGTCATTAACTTTGTCAGATATAATGTTTATTAATAGGTTTTGACTGAAAGTTGTATTCATAACGTTATGCATATGAGTATAAGGATTTTTGTCGCTGAATAAGTTAGAGTTTATGATTGATAACATGTTCAATTGAACTGGAAATAACATCAGTAACTATTTCGCTCGTCTGTTTTAATTACTTAAAAATATCAAACGAAAGTCTGATGAGTTGTCGCAGAAATAGAGTTTTAAGTACGCCATGATTAAAAGTCCGAGCAAAAAAACGAAGAGACGAAGCCCGTAACGATGATCAATGCACAAACAAAGTAAGTTTCTCGCGGAGTTATACGCGAGGCATTAAGCACTACTAGGACTCGCGTAGGTTCTGCAGCTTCTAGTTTCCATCAGCAAAGTAATTAATTTTTAATGTACTTTGGCTGCTTATTTTTTTCTTATCATGGCATGTCCTTTTTTCCTTCTCTTCTTTACCCCCAGGAGCTAGTGGGTGGGGCAACGGTTATGAATTTCTAATGAGATTCCGTGGGAGATCTGTGAGAGATTAGCGTTGTGGGTGGTGGATGATGGGCGAGAAGGGGATCACACAGGGGGCGGGGGCGCCAAAGCACAGACTCGAGACATCACGGTTACCACGAAGCAAAATCTTAGGGGTTAAAGAGTAACGGGTTTGCATGTCTAAGGCCGTTGGGACACTAAGAAAATTGCTCGCGATTAAAAAGGAATGAGATATCAAGATAACGCGTACTCATTACGCTCGATAGCTTTTTTATTAGATGCCAAATGATCGTAATGAAACACTTTAGTGATAACTTCAGAGAGATCAAAAAGAAAAGGTGTTGCTGCTGTTTGCACTTGCGTAGACAAGTTTTTAAAAATTCAAATTAGAACAATCTATGAATGCAGGGATTATATATCTTACGGTTAGTTTTCTTTGATGTCTAATTCTATTTACATAAAATATATAATCCAATATAAAAAATAAATTGTTTCCAATACTAAACTTGAGTTTCTATTTACTGAAATATAGTTCGAAAAAATACTAAAAATGAGTATTAGTTAGTATAGAGTCATTAAGTTAATATTTGGAACAAAATATTTTCCAGATAAAGATTAGAAAATGTTGAAAAACATACTCTTTGTAAATATTACATATTCTGAATTCATAATTTTCTTCAATTTTTTTTAAATGTTATAATAATAGTAATAATAATAATTTTTAAGTTAATTGTGTTTTAAATTATTCTACAAACAGGTTATTTTTAGAAAAATACATTATGAGAGACTAACTTATCTAAAGACAGAAGCTTAACATTGGTATTAGTATATAACACTTAAAAAGGGCTATGGTAGAGATGGAGTGAACGAATATTATTTCTGAAAAAATGCCTTCTCTAGGCTCCGGTTAAGAATTCTTACAAGAGTACTACTCTAACGCCTGACCTACTACATTGTCACGGTCATAATAACAAAAGGTAGAGATGTTCTTAAAAATAATAGTAAGAATACATTGAAAACTTTTGTATTGATACTTTTTACTTTAATTTTTTTCGATTTTTAATTGATTTTTTATTTTTTAACAATAAATAATTCAATCGCAAATAAACAAAAGATTGTAAAATAAACCGCAATTTTCATTTTTATTTTTATTGTTTTACAATATTTATTTTTCGTTTATTTGTTTTTTTTATCAAAATTTGTTCTTTTTATGATTTTGAACTGCCAAATGTCTATGATCTCTTTGGATTTTGATATCAATATATTCTGTCTAAGTTCATTATAATATTAGAATAAATAATTTTGTTTCGTTAAATAAAATTAAAACATTATAAATACTCGATCTGTATCTGGTTTAAAATCAAGAATTGTTTCATCCTCTTTTTTGTTGCGAACCACGCGTGTTTCCCCTATTTTACGAGACTTCTCGACTCATATTGCTTGCAACACTTTTTTAAATTCTTGTCTGATCTCGTGACTGGGCCAGCATTTCGCTACCGCTTAAATCAACAGTTCATGTAGCATTCGTGTATTCGTTCAAATTGTATAATTTCATAGTAAGTGCAGCTTTTTATTAACATTACTTTTCAACTTTAAAATAATGACGATGAAGTAAACAAGTATTTGGATTTTATTTCAAGATAAATTAATTCTGAGAATGACAAGCTTTTCGGTGACGCTTAGGAGATAATAAACTTATTGTTCTATAACATTTGCCATCAGTATTTTGATTAAAAAACTCTTTAGTAGAAGCTGTACCAATCGAGTACCATTGGGTATGTATTAACTGACTCTTATTGACCTCGCAAGAATTTATATACTTACGCGATTGTAAATTAGTTATTACTGCAGTACCTGATGATTAGCGCCAGTTAGAAAATGCTTTTACTCTACTATCAACACATTTGTCACGATTGGCAACTCACGAAAATTTCTATATGGAATGGTGTAATTTGTATATCTATCTATGTATAGTTCCTCTAGTAATTCGTTTTCTCAGTGATAATACTATTACAATAACATCCACCTTAAAGTTGTTGGAAACAATGTATTGTGGCATAAGTAAATTACCCAAATTTGCAATTATTAAACTGAATATGTTGCACAACATATTTTTACTCTTATTTGCTTCAATACAACTTCTTTAAAATTATTAAAGTTATTGAAAATTATAATTTACTAAAATATAATTAAACTTTATATTCTAATTTTAAAATAAAATTTGTATAAAAAATAAGACGCTGACTTTCTAAAAAATGTTATGATTTCTAACTAATAAAAATTAATTATTGTTAATAATATAATTTGTGAAATTATGTTTGCAGCATTGAACGACCTTCGAATATACAATTCTTGTATGAATATACATTGTTAACTACAGTTATCAATAATATCTTGTTTACAAATATCTTAATATTTATTATATAAATCTTATCTTTATTATTTTTTTTTATGAGAACTTACATTCATAATGCGTAATCGATTTCCAGAACATTAACGAAGTAATAAAAATTTCAGAACTGTTGCTATTATTGCCTCGACGATAGGTTATTAAAAAGTAGTTAGTTTTCTATTTAGTGTCTATGAGGGTCTAAAACGACGTAAAATTCTTGTTAAAAAAGGCGTAGAGAGCAGCAATAGGAAGCTGCGCATGTGAGGAACGCTACAAAAGAGAGGTTTGTACAAATTTTACCTGACCATTGTGGAGGGAAACGGTCGATGTTTTTACATTAGGCCACTAATTTTATAATCCCTGGTCTACAGGAAATACTACATGTGTCCTCTCGTACCTCTCGCTCCTGTCTCGTCTTCTCAATGGCAAGACAAAAGGGAATATGTATCTTTGAAAACTCATAGGGGGTCTATTCGTGTTTCGACCCATAGAATACTATATGCCAAGAACTCAATTCCTGAACCACTAAAATGCGTTTGACACGCATTATGCCCGCAGCATTTCTGAGTAACGCCGACCCAAAGAAAACGGATGTTTTTCCTCAAATTATTTCCTGGCTTCACAGTTTATAAATTTTATTATTTCTTTGTGGTAAATTGTGATTTGATGTAAAACGTTGTGTGGACATTGATTGAATATGCAGCAGATGTATTATACGAAAGATTGATCACACTATGTATAATATAAATTGTTTAAAAATAATTATTTCTATAAAATGAAAATAATCACAAACACCTTGTTAATATTTGAATAAAATTTTGTAATGTAAAGTAAAAAAATATTCACAGAAAACAATAGCAACTGTCTAAAAATTATAGATATGATTTAAAATTGGTAACTTAGTAACTAATATAAAATAACATTATTTTTTATTTTCTTAAATAGAAGTTCATAAATTCAAATTTCATACATGTCCTAAGTATCTATACTTTATTTATTACGAAGCATTTCTTTAAAATGTCACGAATTTCATTATACATATATATCTTACGAGTGCAATAAAATTGAATGTATGATTAATGATATAGTTTATAGAAGAAAGGAATAAGAATGTATACTAGTGAAAACAAAAAGTTGTCATAAATTACGTGCTATAATTAAAAACAATGTCATCGAACAATTGCATTGTTGAAAAATAGTATTCAACTATAAGTGAAATATTCTTATATAAAAGGAATTTATAAATGAATACATATATAGAAGCAACAAAATAATTACTCTTGTATAACAACATTTCCCGTTACGCGATCGCAAGGCGCTAAAAGAACGCGAGCAACGAGAGGAATAGACATACAATGCGCTCTCGAAGAAGGGTTTATATGTTCCTCGAAGATCGCTAGAAGCAGCTAAATGACTTCGGATGAAATAGCCAAATCGCGAAAAACAAGCGGAATGTGAAGATTCAAAGCACATCTGTGGAACGAAGTGATTTTCCATAGACACTTCAACAGATAATTAGTTTCCAGGGAACGCCGACGCCGGCAATAATTCAGACATAAATCAAGCATAATCATCGATTCGAGCGGTCATCTTCATGCATGTTTCGATCGATTCGACATAACATTGTTTTCGGCTTCTTAATTATGGTCTTAAGCGAAATATTCTCACGGAGATGAATCTGTAATAAAAAAAAGCACGATTTTTTTCCATTTCTCGCGATGTTTTCGAATCGAGAAGAAAAAGCAATAAATTCTGATTACAGATTTGAATAATCATTTTTAAAACTTCAAGTTTTTTGTTGAACAAAAGCAATGTCTTAATTTTTTTTCGTTTCAGCAACGGCAATACAAAGGTACATCGAAGGAAACGCAGAAAAGCGAAAAATATCTGCTGAGTACTGTGCGTGAAATAATGAATCGCGGGTTCGAGATGGATGGTGCGCGAAATAGGCACAGAGGGATAATAATTATGAGACATAAAGTGACGAGTGCGAAAAACTCAGTTCAGGGAATACCGGTAACTAACATTCAACTTTCAAGTTGAACGAAGATCGTGTAAAGGAATCGGATAAGGAAAACACAGAGGATGAGATGCGCGTACCGTTTTCTGGGAACGACTTAGACAACGATGTTCTGCTTCGGGATCTTTGAAGGTCCTCAGCCCCATTTATGACAGAAGATAAAAATAGGCCGTGCAACTACGGACGTATTGACCAATGTTTTGCGCTCGGTTTAATGAGTTACATCAACAAAAGAGAAATATCATTGACAGAAATATTTTTCACTATTTCGAAAAACTATTGTATGAATTACTGCAATTATTTCATACTAAAAACAATGTTTTCAAAAAATAACAATTTATTAGAGGTACAAAAAAATAAGATCAAAAAATGGTATTACTCGATCAAACCTAGCAGTAGGAGCTTTTTCACTTGCTGAATTACGAGAGAAGTTGAAGCTTTTAATTTGCACGAATACAAATAAGCATCCATGCTATTCATAGGATCAAATAATTTGTTGTCTGTTGATTTCAATAACGATGAATATGTTTCCTAATATGAATCCTGCGTCGTGTCAGATGTTGGTTACTCGTGAATGTGAATAAAAGCGACTTGTTATCCAGTTTCGTGTTTAATTAGCACGCATTCGTGACCGCAAAAATGTTCCCCTTACTTGTAACACATGTACTCACATAGTCGAATCAGGAATGAACCGCAGATAATGATCCGCGGTAAGAATGTTTACACGCAGAAAACGTGTTTCGCGCTGTTATATTTAAAAATGTAATATGAATCTAAATTGAAAATTAGTCTCGTCGTGGAATAAACTAGATGTTCATTGTGTTGAAAAATGTGTCACTGCTTATGCAAATAAATCACTTCAATTTGCGATGGCAACATAAATGATAAAATCGTTTTATGCACCGTAAAAAAGGAACAAATTTAATTCAACATTTATTTCTAAAGTGATTGAAACAAATTAATTGAGAGGTGTTTTTGTCTGGATAAACATTGTAAAGAAATAAAACAGACCGTATTTCTTTGTAAAGGTTTTTTGTCGACTGAACAGGTACGAGACATCATTTAGTTTGGGTGCTTTGACAGCAATTGGTTAATCCATTTTGGGTAGTCCTTAGTATGGTATTTACAGAAGGTGCACCTTGCAACAGGTAACGTTGTAAAAGGTATATTATTTCGTCGAAATAAGATACGTATAATATTCTTCTTTTTCACATATGGTGGTTCGCTATGGAAAAGGAAGGTGAATATTCACGGAAGAGAGGTGTGTTATTTATAGGACTTTGTATTTCGTTTGTGAAGCGTTATTGCTTACTTTCCAACGACAGGCCAGTTAACCTTGGCTTTTTCGGCGCGTATGCCAGATAGAAACTCATAGTTCATAAGTCTTGCTTCGCACTCATTGATCATCAAATAGGAGTGAATGTGCATGATTTTTTCAGCAATATAGTGGTTATATTTGCGTTATGAGTAAATCGCAGTTATACAATTTTGAATCTTGATGATTAAAGGCGAAACCGTTTAAGAAGTTTCAAACTAAGTAATGCAATGTCTAACGTGGTACCGTACCATTCGTCATTGCACGAACAGGATTTCGAAGTTTTGTTATCAAAGTTCCTCTAAACAATGGACATACATTGTCAACATCATTACAGATTGCAAATTTATTAGAGTGTGATCTAACTTATATTAGTTGCAGTGTTTTGAAATGTCGATACCAACGTTTCTCAAAAAAATATTACACCAAGTTTAATTAATAAACAAGTTTTTGAGGGAATTGTTTATTCATAATTTCATTGTTTTTCAGTAATGGTTGAAAAGTGTTGATATAGTGAGAGTTAGTTTCTCAAATTTGTGTTTACTTTAGAGTACAAACATTTCAAATGAATGACACATTTTGATACTTGATTTTTGATATTTGAAATATTTTTCAAGGCATTGAACCGTGCAGTTTCTAAACAAAAACATTTCTCTTCTTCTAATTACAGTTTGATAGTTTCTATTTAGCTCGAGGTCATTTACTGTTAATTATGCTCAGAGATCAGAAACACATAAAAATCACGCGCTTGACTCCATTTTCGCTCTTTAACATCAATGATTATTTGTCAAAATGTTTATGCATAAAAAACATTTCATTAAAATCTTTGAGATTGGAAAGGTCGTTTCGTTCTTTGTTTCAGCGATATAATAAATGTAAAATAAAAAATATAATTTGATGTTATTATTTACGATAGGTTTAAGATGAAAAATAATGTATTTAGTTTCTCAAATGCTGTAATGAATAAATAATAAATTACAATATTAAATTATTCTGTTTTTAAATTAAACCTTGTTTTCTTAGTGTCTGTTCTTTTATGAGTTATGGATATTTTTGTCCATTCAATATCTTAAATTATATAATGTAATAAACTTATTTTTACACTTGCATTAAGTAGCCCGTATAAATATTTGATAACATGTCATACGACAAGTTCTTGAATGAGCCAAGAATGATCCTGCGAGTTCACATTTCTGAATGAATCCTCAACTTATCGTGGAAAGGAGATTTTCTCCTCAAAGTCGTCGGGTATGAATGGAGGCAAACATAGCATTGCCAGGAAGTGGCGCAACAATAAATGCTTCTTTTTCCAGTCGTTTTTCTATCTTGCTCGGTAACTTTTGACCCGCTTGCACATATCACGAAAACTCTCGCCGTAAATCACTTTCTTCTGAATTTCGAAGACACGAAAGTTATTATTATTCAATGGTAGCGATATTTTTAATTCGTTCAAATACTTGTTTTGCGTCAAATTATTAAGAATAATTTCATAGTGGTAACCATTTAGTCGCATATTTCGCTTATACAATCTTAGAATTTCAATCATAATTGACGTGTACGTCCGTTAATTTCACCAATTTTTCCGGCATAGAATATAACTGTCATCATTATTTAGGCTAATTGATTAACCAAATTTCTCTTTTATAAAGCCATTTGTAAATGCAGTGAGATAATTTAATTGCCAGCAATTTTTAATTTATCCGCCACTTTAAATATATTTTATTTGATTTTTATTTATAGCCGCCAATGATATATTAAGCGAATCTATAAAATGACTGGTATTTGGAAACTGTAATTATTAATCGCATTTAGAGATCGTTGAATTAACATTCTCAAAAACTACTTAGGATAATTTAAGTGATGTGACCTTATTTTATTGTATCATATTGATGGTTTAGAAGGCTCTCCTATTTATTTGTAAAATGTGATTACTGTTTTTGGCACTGTTAATTTCCGGCTCAGCAAAGTACGATTGAATAAGACCAGCGTATTAATTAATAAGAGTAAACTGTCTAAGTTTATATTCGTATACTGATCTAAGAACAGGTTACAGAATTGACGTTTTGCATATTCAACAGCTTCTTAATACTGTTCAAACTACAAGAGCGATCTAAAATTCCAATGCGAAAGAATGTTATAATAAAAAATGCTATTCTAAATAATAGATCAAAAAGGGAGAATTCAAAAAGGCTCGACTCAGTGCAAAAAGTTCCACTCGAACTGAGTAAATAATTATAAATACATTCGGAAACGGAAATTATTGCGATTATCATATTCGCTTTTATGAACTTATTACTTCTCATCATACTTGACAGTTATAATATGTATATGAATAATATTCATGTATTACATATATCATATATATGTATCTATTTCATTGACTATAAAATGTAAAATGTTTAGGTGTTAATAACAAAAATGAAGAGTGAAATTATAACATCTAATTTGATGAATGGTTTTATTCACCCTATTGTATCTTATATCACCAGGAATTAGTTAAAATCACTTTGCATAAATGATTATTTGCATGATCTAACACGTAATATCATTATCATCTGAATGGGTCAATTTGAGTGAAGAAATTGTAGCAGAAAAGTAAGCATCATATTGAAGTAGAATTGGGAGCATAAAGCCCCTTTAAATACGATATCAGATTGATAAGCTGCGCGATGGTGATTAATTACCCATGTAATCTGGCGATTCGCAAGTGGCATTCCCGGGCGTTAATGGCAGAGTGCAGGTTTTCGGCAGCATTTGTATCCGCGGAATCCGAATGCGCAATTCGCGTGGAGCTGACCGTAGTCGGCAATCCGCTGAACTGTCGAGGAAACTTATCGCCAAAGACGTTTAGTATAGTTTCATCGTTAGTGGCGCGGGCGGGTGAGGGACGATCGGGTGGCAGGCAAGAGGCTGCCAGCAGAGCTTGCTTTCGGCGGGGCGGTTTAAGGTCCATACACCGAACGAGAAAGCCCAGCACGTAGGATAGAGAGTACGTGTGGGTATTGACTAGCCGGCTGGTCTCTCGGCAAGGGTTGCGGCTAAGACAAGAGCAGGAAGGAAGGAAGTGAGGAACAGTGCAGGAAACAGAGACGGATAATTCCAACGCGAGACAAGCTCAAGGAGGTGGAGTGAGAGAGTGCGATCTAGAAGGCCCAAAGTGCGACAGAGATTGTAGCCACCTTCGCTGCGTTCTGGGTTTGGGGTCGGGGTGGACTACCTAAGACTGATATGGATTGTAGATTATTCTGGACCTCGGGGTGCGGCTCGGCCAAGGGTTAGTATCTCCGAACCCTTCGCGTTCCGCCCCGAAACGCACTGTCTCTGTCTACTATCCGGCAGTATCTTCCTTATTCACGACTATTCCTTTGGCTCGCGAAACGGAAACTTCCTTTCTTACTTCTTGACCAGCTTTTGTTCCTTGTCTCTTGCCGGACGCGTTCCGTTCTTAGATGCTTACCACAACCTTTAGCTAGCCCTGCGGCTGCCCATCCATTTTCGGATCATACCAACCAAATGCGCGAATAACTGCGATTTCGGACTAATCCACTCGGACTCATCGTTGCCATTATACTGTTTGCAACGCTGCTTCCTTCCAAATTGTATACTCTGATATTCAAGCTCTGAAGCAAAAAGACGCGTTTCAACTGCCAGAGAATACGCAGATTGAGCTTTTTGGCCGAGTGTTACAGCAAGACAATTTGCAGAATGCCGGTCAATAGCTAGAACCAATTCTGAGTTTACTGTTTTTGCGAGCATGTAATTGTGCGGGGCGAATTCAATGGTACGAAAAATTAGCTGAAAAGTATTTCAACTGTGTTGTCCAGTTTTTTGATATTTTTTCTTCGATCGGTATATGATAAAAATGGTTTATCAGTTTTGTCTCATTGTTAAAACAATTACAGAACAAAAAGACTGATAATAAGGACATGATAAATTTTACTTGTTTATTTGGAAGTGACATTCGCTTGAAATGATTTTCGCAGAAAACACTTTTCTTTTGATAAGGTCTAATCTTCTAACCTTGATGTTCACTATTATAAACAGTTTTAGAAAAAATTACTTCTCAGAACTTGTTGATCGCTAGTGTTTTTTAAGATACCGTGTATCTTAATGTTCATCTTTATAACATGTCCGAGGACAACGGGACAACCGCAAGGATTTCAGTTTTTGCTCATAATCTCAACATCGTGTTCTTCCTTTGTCTTCACCTGTTATCACTGAACTCTCACAACAAACAATTACCGATAAAATGTTCGAAATGACAGTTATATACACTCAGAGGTTTCCGACAGAAATGAAATTATCTCATCGTTTTGAAAAAATGATGATGCTGATGGGAAAAGCTATTCGGCACTTTTTGTTCATTCATGTTGCGCGTAAACGCGTGCTTTTGTTTCTACTGATCGAACACCGACTTTGTGCGTTCTCTGTCTCTTCCCTTTTTTCATCTCTTTTTTTCATCTTTTTTCATCGACTCGACCACGGAGTAACGGCATGTTAATAACGACTGTTAATGACAGGTGTTACAGCACCGAGTTGGGAACCATTGTTTGCTCGTGTACCAGGCACCGCGACACATTTTCAATAATTATTGCTTCCTGGGAAATAGTTGCGACTGTAATAGGGATCCGCGGTGCTCGCAACTGTGTCGTTTGCGTGGCAACATGTTCGGTGGTGAGAAGTATGTTTATACTCGTTTAACTTAGCTCGGAAAATTGGATGTAATCTTGATAAGGTTTACATTTTCGTTAAGTGCACGCTTTTCAAGTTAACACTTTAAATAACGCAACTTTTCCTCCTTCAAAATTATCTTCCGTTTCTCACGATGACATTGTTGAACCTTTTTTATCATCTGTTTATTCCTTTGCACTTCACGCTTTATGTGTTAATAAAATTGTTGTTTCTGAGGAGAAAGTGTTTTAACTTTATCTAATCGTAAGACCAATTTTTTTCTTAATGAATTCCACGAAATAGTTTTATTGCGTATCTTGTGATCATTTTATATTCAGCTGTTTGATGTTAGTTTTTCATGCAATGTATATGTTCAATATGATGAAATTACAACAATTTATTTTTATGAATTTGAAGTCATTTAAAAAGTGCTTAGAATACATGTAAAGTCTTGGGTAAAAAATATATGTTATGCTAATATTGTATATACATAAACATTTACTAGATGCTTATTTTTTATACTCTGGTTACTCTTATAATATGAGCGCATATTTTAAATATGTTCCATCGGTGTATATAAAATATCGACAAAGTAATGCAAACATCTTTCGGAGGATATAAACATTAGCCAACAAAAAGTCGTAAAACGTTTACCACGTAGTGTGGCGTTTTCGGTTCGCTTGCCCGCGCAGTAATAATCAAGTTGCGTCTCGTGAATGTCGAAGTTTTTTTTCTCAGCGCACGCGAACGTTCTCACACTTAGTGCACTCATATGCCGATGCTTGCATTCTACGCATAGTTGCTCCCATCGGTTCGGAATTCCGACGAGATGTTGTACGCGTACGTAGGCTGCAGCCGTGCGAGCATCACGAAGATAAAGCGGAAGCTGAAGAACGAGAAGAAGGAGACGAGCGGATGATGACGAGTCTTCCTTGCAAGAAAGTATATGTAACCGCTCGCGGAAGCAACAAGCTGTTTATAGTTGCTCCTTGCACCCTGTTTCCCATTCCGTAAACTGCCGGCAAATAAAAATATAATTATGAAACGATCGTGGGAGGTGGACCGCTTTTATCTTATGGTTTCGTGTTATTAGACGAGGTATTGATTTATAAGCGTAATCGTTATACATGATTTGTAGCACTGTTTAAACTAAATTGTGATACGATTCAGAAGATCGAGTTAGTCAGATTTATAGAACATCAACTAATGCGAGTAACAATGGATCTTTTAATTTTCATCGACTCAAACATTTTCGTCTACTTCAGAGACACAGATTTTTATTTCAACGTGATTTTTTCTTTCCGCGATCACTTGAATTTTATATTAACGTGATATTGCCCTGAACATTAATGCGCCTCCTTCGAATAAGTTATAGTAAGAAGTACCCCCGCACGAGGGGAGTAGATTATGCGAGTGTGAATAAGAACCCTTCAGCCTCCAGGGATCAGCGTCCCATATTTGCGCCCGGAGAGCGTGCCAAGTGGCTGTTTACATCGGTTTTATCGTCAATTTCCGAACCCTATCGGTTCACGCGTCTCTCACGAGATCCGTCCCACTGCGCTGCCGGCCCGCGGCGAACTTTCCGAACTGAGCCAGCAGACGGGATGTCTAGAATTATCAATGACGATAGGATTGTCATTGAATCTGGTGATTTTCAAACCTCGCGGGTTAGATTCATAAGATGAATCCATGATTAATCACCAGTCAGGAAAGATTAAATTCACGGACACCAATAGCAATGCCTGTAAATACAAATTCATTGTAAGATCATAGTTCTTTTACACTTTTCATAAATTTCGTTTTTAATGTTAATTTACATAATAATAATAATAATTTACGTATAAAGTTAAGCGAAAATGTTGAATAATTTCAAAATATTAACTATGGCATTCCATTTTTATATTAACTTTACTCAGGAAAAATTATCTTTTTTTCTTGTACATTCGTGTCAATTTATTGAAATGATGTTCGTCTAGAAATTCGAAAAAAAATTGTCACATACAAGAACTTTTCTTTCTATATTTCAAATTTTTTTCTTTTTTTAATTTTAGTTTTAACATTAAGATATAAAGAAATGAATTCTGATGTTTTATTACGACGTAATATAGTTTTGATCCAAATTTAAAAATGTATATATATTTATGTTAAAAACAGTGTATTGAATTGATAAAAATATTTGTTTACATTGACGAAGTATAAACAATTAGTATTTTTTAATATTACATTATTCAATACAAAAAATAATGAAAATATAATAGATAGATTTTTTAAATTACAGGCTCAAGATTGTAATTATAAATATGAAAAATGTATCTTATTTGTAATATGGTTTTTAATATTCATTAATCTTAAAGGTGACCAAGATTTAGAATTTAAAAAGACTGAAATTGAAGTGAAAATTAACTGTATAAGATTGCTAATTGAAATAAGACTTCAAAAGCGAATGAAATCGCCGAATTCCAAAAGTAACAAGTTATCTCTTAAAAAATTATGTCATACACATTAAATTAAAAAAATGCAACGATAACATCACTTTTTCAATGCTGCAGAAAAACGAAAATATCAAATACTATTAATTGAAACTGCATACCGAATAAAATAAAAAAATAACTCAGTAATAATAAATATTATGATAGCTAACAATTTGAAAATGTATTGTAATTGAGGCTTAATGCAAGTTTGAGTATAAGATTTGTAAGAAATACTTTAAATGCCTTCTAATTCCTTCCTTTTCGGAAGGTGAAACAGAATCTACAATTTCAAAACATTATCCTTTTATCTACACACTCATCTATTACTTTTTATTTCATTATATAATTTGTTTCAAAACGCTAATAATAAAATAAATTCAAATTAAAGAATCTTTTGCAATAATGAAAGTTAATTGTTTCATCTTCAATTATTTCAATTTTGTTTATTCCTATCAACAAACCGAAAGAAAATTAATTGCGGAGTAGTGCATTTATAAAAGGATTTGTTTGAAATCTTTTGATTTTTTTTCAAATAATGTTTTTTTATGAAGTACAAATATACTAATATTTTAATACGGTACATATTCATTTATTACTAAATATCTTATAAATTATTTTTATTCTGAGAAAAATATATATTCAGCAATTCTGAAATTGCTGTTGAAATTAATCTATCTTTGTAACTTAAAAATAATATTGCAGAATTTCTGTACATCATTTACGATCATTTTATTTTCTTTCAATAAAATGATATAAAAATGATTTGATATCATTTCTTACAATATCATCAATTTATTATTGAATTTCCAAAAATGATGTCGAAATTCCATATACAAGTTGATTCTATCGTAAATATAGGTTAATCATTTCACATATAATAAACTTCTTTTCCAGAGCAGTTAATTATCATAGAAGAAAAATAAAGCTATTTACTCAATTAGTGAGCTTACATCAGGAATTATGTCGAAACCGTGTTAATATTTTAGACAATAAAATGTAGTATTATTTGTCAGAATCGGGAATCTGCATATCATTTCAAGTATACTCGCAAGCAATATTAAGCAAATGGGCTAATTAGATCCACCTTTACAGTGATCTCTCCAAGTTTTTTGTCTACAACAACATAGCTTTGGACGACAATCGACTCTAAGTCAAGTTCGTAGATTTTAACGACGAGTCCAAGCGTAAGAGAGTCAGGGCAGTGCGATTAAACTCACAGTATTATCGCACTTAGTGTTTTGTTGGAGAGCTTGCAGTCGATCCGGGATGTGTGCTGAAGATCCTGGAATACGGATGGACGCGGTTTACTGGGGGCGGGGGGTTGCTTGGAGTTGGATAGTAATGAACAGGGACGAACAGAAACGGAAGAAGGAGCTAGTAGGATACACACGGCTCGATACACGAAAAGGACGGACGCAAAAGCGCAGAGTCGAGGAAGACGGAGCAAGAGAGAAAGAAAGAGTGTGCGAGAGAGAAAGGGAGACTAAGAAAGAGCAAGGTGGCGAGAAGACGAAGACGGGGCTAACGGAGGAAGCTTTCTGCCGAGGGGCATCTTGGAGGGTGCGGCGTGGCGGGGTTGCCGTTAATTCCCCGATACAATGCTCATATCACCTTCCCCACCCTGGACCGAACCGCCCGGCCACCCCTCGGACGTTCCTTGTCTTACTGGCAAACTTAATCGATATTTCACAGTTTCTTACCCCCACCCTGAAACGCGACTCCGAGAGCTCTTGTGTCCGGCCACAGAGGGCGGGAGGGGCGAAGCATCTTCTTACCCTCCAATCGCACTTGCGAACGCGCTTGCAAATTTGCTCCTTTCTATGTTCTCTCTCAACGTGCACGAATGTATAAATGCGCGCACTTGCAAGAGAGCATTGCACGCACGCGGACCACCACCCACTCTTGACAGCTACCGGTCCGGTCTTGAAGTAGGGGCTCCATGCTTACGTGTGCGGCTCGCTTCGGCTACGTGTCTAAGATGCAAATATCTTTCCCCGTATTGTGTTTCGCGCTGCGATAACGCAAAATAGATTTTATTTTTTCATTCCTTGACGCATCAACCTCAAATACTGCTACATATGTTACTAATCGAAACTATTTCAAACGACTTCCTCAATACATCATGGCAGCCGAAATTTAAAACTTCGATCATTAGGATGCAATTGACAATTGATTACGACGAATTTAAGATAGTTTGTGACTTCTTAAGTATGAAAGACACGAGATTGCTTTTTATTTATTTGCGGTTTGCGAAGACGGTTTACTTTGCGAAGCGTATTGTGTGTGCTTATTTGAATAAACAGCAATGATATATCGTCGTAATGGTTATGCAGAAATGTTGTGCACGCTATGTAAATACGCTTTGCAATATTCAATCACGATATAGTATGTTTCTACGAAATTAATTTTATATCTTGAAGATATATTTTACTCCGTCTTTATAATTTAGATTAAGAATGTTGTAAAATATCAATTCAGACTGCATAAGAAGTAAGTCCAGTATAAATAATAAACTTTAGTAAAGGAGTGTGTACGCTCGAATTTAAGTTTCGGATTTCTGTTAATTTAGCCTTAGAAGCAAAACAACAAAGCCTATAGTCGCGCTCCTTATAATACCAAATGTAACGGTTCAGCTTCAGTCGCGGGTTCTACATGTCGCGGAAATATGTATCGATCATGTAACGACGTTGTGTCTTGATGAATTGCAAAGTTGCATGCGCGGCACGCTAGGACTTCGCCACCAAGCACAACTTTATTGCACGAAGCCGGACGAGGCAAACACAATGTGAACTAATTTCGGCGCAGCGCCGAACAGTTTGTGCGCTATGTATATCAGTGACGAAGTAATTACAAAACGAGCTAATTCAATGCCAGATGAACGCCAAATGGTACGCTCTGATTCGTGCGCCATCATTGACATCCTTTGTGTAGATCGACAGCCTTTACACAGTCCAGCGAGTGTCGTCTTTTCAATAACATTTAAGTTATATCTTTAACTTTAAGTTAAATGCTATGAATTCTTCGATGCAATTTTTTATCATTATAAAATTCTATTTACAATCATTTTAAAAAAGATATCAAATAATCAGTTTGCAATATTGATATCAAAACGTTTTTATCTGAAAAGTTTATTCTTAAAACATTATTTCAACTTAATCGAGATGCAGATATGTATCAAATACATATTCTTTACTTGTGTAAGAAGATCATGTTTAAAGTGGTGATTTCTCTGAGGGACTTTCAAATTGACCTAATCCATGACATACTTGAGAAATATTGCTATAACTATAATGTCCCAAATGGGACAATTTTTTGTAAGATTTTGAATCACTTGAAAGTGTTTTGCTGTTACTTTTAAAGCATTTCAAAATGTCTTCTATAAAGCATTTTAATGTTTGAATTCAAATAACCGGTATTCTTCGATACATTAAATGTTTCGTTCTTTTCTTTTAAAAATCAAAATGAAACTCAAATCTTTTGAGTTATATTATGAAGGAAATCATTGAAATGATTTACAGTTTTATTTAAGGCAATCGTGTAGATTGCCTTAAATAAAACTGTAACCTGTGCAACTTTTGAAACGGGGTTTTTATTTTAACTTTACATTTTCTGCAATTATATATTCATTATAGTATGTATAATGTAAAAATTTCATATTTCTAATCACATTCTTCACATTTTTTTGTTAAACAAACAAATCTATCACAAATTTAGAAAAAACAACATTTTTCTCTCATATGAATCGCCAGTTTCAAATAAGTACCTATACAACTAAACTTTGTATCTAAAAATTAAAAAATAGTTGTCGCTTCTTATGAAAATGATATCAAAACTTTGAGAAATTCAGTTTTTAATGATTTTAGTGTTATACGTCATTAAATTGTTTTATTTTTTTGATTAATTTTATATTTTATATATTTCAAAATGAACGCCAATATTCGAGACGTATCAAATGTTTTCATTAAAATATTGTTGTTATTTATTTAAAAAAAGGTAGAATTTAATGTTATGGTAAATACATATTTATGAAAAATAATTATATACGCTGTCAAAGAGTATTTAATTACATTTGTGTATCCGTTTTTATCTCAAAAGTATTGAAATTAATTCATTTTATTTTCATAGCAACTTGCTGGAATTTTTATCTTCCCTGGAAGTTTAATGAAAGTAGAAATATTCTTGAAAAGCTATTCGTCGGATTATATTTGCGATCCATAAAATTTTCGATGAAGATGATACTGGGAAACCTCTGTAAAAGTTGCAACTTTCTTGCACGATCCTTAATGGAAGATGATGAGAAAGAGGTAGCGTCGTCCTACCGATGGCTCCTTTGCCTTACCCTTGGTGTTATTAGCGCATCTGCAAGATTAATTACTAGCATAAATAATGCGACGAGGGCTGCTTCCAAAGGGTCAACCTGCTTCCATGCTTTGGCATTCCTCTCAGATAACCTTAAAATTTTGAAAATTCAATTTCTGACGATTATGTGATAATAAAAAAAATTATTTTCAATTTATATAATTACATATTTATGGCAAGAATATAAAAATATATGTTATTATATATGAATTTTAAAATTATAATAATATGCTGTAATTTATAATAAGCAATCATTTGAAATAATCTTTATTTATTTATTCATCAATTGTGAAATATGTTTAATGAAATAGGTCATTTGTAGGATTTAATGATATTGCCAAACTTGAAAACTGTTGATGCACGTAGATTGTGTGGATCATGATTTATTGTTGTTTAATTAAATGAAAATATTTTCAAAGATTTGAGTAATTAATAAGATATTTTAAATTGATTAAAATGAAATATTAATATTTATTTATTATACTTTATCACAAGATATCTTAAAATATACAAATAATACTAGAAAGATATCAAATAGAGATGGATAGATATCAGTATGTACTGTTGATATTCTTGAGTATCTGTGTTTCTATAGGGTTGCTATAAAATT
Organism: Psix sp. ZL-2020; assembly: GCA_022817045.1. NCBI lineage: Eukaryota > Metazoa > Arthropoda > Insecta > Hymenoptera > Scelionidae > Psix > Psix sp. ZL-2020. The sequence continues at coordinate 28,072 of JABFQD010000083.1, forward strand.
TGAATAGCGAGAAATGGTTAATCTCTTGTTACCGATATACTTTGAAATGACAGAATGAAATTAATCCTATATATTTTCCGTAAGAATTACAACAGAAAATAAAACCAACATATTTAATTATGAATGAAATCATATACTCGAGTTATTAAAACAGTATATTATATTTTACTATATAATTACTATTTAACATATCGCACGTTGTATCTTAGTTTTGCTAGAACTATGTATGTTTTCAATTCTATAAAATATGTATGACATATAATGAGTTTAAAATGTAAACCAAAAGAAAATTTATATGGAAATTATAGTTCTTTTTGTTAAAATTACCATATTTTATAGTACCTTAGGAATGATTAACATTATTATTAGACTTAACAATGCAGTGCAAAAAATTATAATGCAAATAAAAATTCGTTTCAATAAACTATTCGAATTACGATAAAAATAGTAATTTTTTGATAACGTTTTATTAACAAATATAATACGAATGTGACTGAGGACTACGATGCTATTATATAGTCTGGTAATTTTTCTATAATTTTTTACTGTGTATATTGGTTATATACAACTTTTGGAAAAGGTAAAAGATGCATTTATTTCACTTTAACAAAATTAATGCTCATCAGATATTTCAGATACGTCAGGTGGATTTCAGATACTTCATTAAATTTTTCCGAATAGAAGGAATCTGCACTATTTTCAGCTTATTCTATTTTTTATTAGATAAAAATGAAAATTTTTTATTATCATATTTCTTTTGTTTTTTACTTAATAGAAAAATACAATTATGAAAGGTACTGCTGATTTTCTCAATTTTTATACATTCCTTGTTTTTATATAGTTGACGTATTCAAATTTTGTTATTTGAATCATATTTAAACATAATTTGTTTAAATTCAGTTTTTAAATAACAAATGCAAGATTGGTTTAAGATTGAAGCGAGAGTGTTTTAACATCCGTGAATCTGAAGCATTGTTCGATTATGCATTACTGATGAGCTCATAGACAATAAAATTCAAAACTCTGAGAAAATTTTTTCCACATAGAGTCGTTGTGATGATAAAATCAAAACGATTGGTTGAAATACTTTTATAAGAATAATATTCTTATGACTTCTTAAACATAAAATAATTATATACTTTTAAAGTCTTAATTTAAAAAAAATAAAGAAATAGTATAAAACATTACCTTTGTATTTTTTTTTTATTTAATATGCATGACGACTTTTGAAATTGAAAAAATCTCTTTCTTCAGTTTCTTTATCAGTTGAAACTTTACTAAACAGCTTTTAAATTTTGCAATCGATAATAATAATAGATTTAAATCAACGAATTACAAGTCGAATCAAACGGCGATTTAAAAACCTAAATCGCTCCATTGTAATTCATTTGAATAAATATATGTTGAATTATATTAAATGACACATGATAATCATATGAAAGGCAATAATACGACAATATTTTCATAAAAAGTGCGGTTTAAAAGTTAGTTTTATTTTGGACATAAAATATTGGCAGAATCGATTGGAATGTCTAATTACAAAATATATGATGAGTAATCAAAGATTTCTCAAATAGTTGTCGAAAATAAAACAAATAGTTTCGATTTTATCGAGATTAATTGGGCTCGATTGGGACTACATTGAATCCCAAAGATGCTAATTCAGCATTACTAGTGGTGCTTTCTCTCATTATACTATTTGATTAAACTAAAATGAATAGGGTTTGAACCCCATAATTCAGAGAATGTCTGTAAATACATTATCAAGCTAAGAGAATAATACAGATAAGTCGAGAATCAAGTATTAACAGTAATTCGTGCATTTTTGTCACACATGAAATAGCGAGTCAGAAACATATAACTTATATAAAGTTAACCAATAACAATATTATTAAGTTGTTGTTGAAAGCTCGTACAAGTTTGCAATACATAAATAAGAGAGAACTAATAACCACAAAGAAAAATAAACTTTCATCGCAGCAAATAATGATTACCATCTATTGATTGGCAATTGAATAAATCGAATTCGTCATTGAGCCAAACTCCAGGCACTCAAACAGATTTGACCATCAGGTGGTTCTTGAGAAAAAATTTTATCGGTAATCAGGAGGACAAACGGAACTCATCAGCCCGTGTTAGAATATTTTGAAAAGAGATTGTATCAGGTGGGATTAGTATCGGCACTTGGTTCAGGATTAAAGGGTTGCTTTAAGAGGAACGAAAAAACGTTTACTTTTAGAATGGAGGATGCAGATCGCGAATCGAATCGGCTGATTGTATCCTACAGCAAGCCCGTGGCGGTGCTACAAGCGAGATCCGTTACTGTCAAACAGTGGCCATTTCTCTCACTCGCACTCTCATTCTCTGTCTCGTCTTGTGCACGTGAATCAATAGCATTAACCCATTCCACCTTATCAGAAATAGGAGGTAGGAGGTACGGTTGCAAAGGAGGCAAACGGAATGACGAAGGGGCTTGCGGGGGGTAAGACGAACTGCACCGGGGGCAGGCGGGGATAGAAGCAGGACGAGTGAGACTCGGACTGAAGAGCAAGGTGGTTGTCGGGAGGGTGGCAATAGTAACAATCCTGAGGTATTTAGCCGCTTGTCTCCCTTTGCCCCGCACGGCACAAGGAGAGCCAAGATACCGCTAAGACCGTCCGCGCTGTATATAGATTGCAGCATCCATCCACATCGCCACTACCGCATGGGAATCGCATCCTCCCCTCTCACTTTCTCTCAAAAGCCGCTTTCCTTGTCGCACCGCAGCGCCTTTACTCCCGAGACTTGGTCTTGTAAGCCCTCCGCTCCCGCGCCCTCTCGTGTCCAAATGTATCGTAAGTACGAATTCAAGTAGGATACGGCTTTTGTTTATTGGTATGTCTTCATGAGATAATTCGTATCTATAAGGATTGAATTTGAGTCGACGATAGGTTGCAGCGATATATGTGAGTTTTGCAAATAACACTTTGTTTCTCACTGCAAATTTGATATTGCATAGTAGTAGATGTTTATAAACAATGGTTTTATATAAAAGTTACATAACTCTTAGAAAGTGGAGGATTTTGCAGCAAAGTTGAAAACATCATTGACCTATTCAATAATAAGTTATCAATGAAATTAAGGTAATTTTATTTTCGGAAAAGTTTTGAATTCAGTGTTGAGTTTATGCAAGCTTGGTAGCTGCAGCAGTCGTTACCAACATTTCATGGACTAAGATACATGTTTTTGGGAAACTTGTACTTCATCTTAAAGCAAATATGTGTTTGTTCGAAGAGTAAGTATATCTCACACAACTGATGAATCAACTATAGATGTATAAAATCAATTGGTAACTCGTCGCTTGTAATATTGACAATTGTCTTAACTTTGCTTTTACTCAAAGGTTAGATGAACATGACTGTGTATTCATTAATTTTATAAGTTTTTCAAACAGCCAGCGCTTTATGTCTGTCCTACTTTTAGGTACGAAGATATTTTTTTGACCCCAAATAGGGATTTCAATCTTCAGTAAACTGAAATTGTTTGTTATGGCTTTCACTACTCAATTTGCTAATTGATGTATCGACGAAATCTCACTTAATTCCGCGTCATCGGGATAAAGTAATTTTGTTATCCGAGCACAATTCGTGACTCATGACAAGCCGATTATTTTCGAATGAAAATCGCGCTCCCGATTATTCCGGCGCAGAAAGTGATTCCGTGCAAGACTGATTTGCGTAACGACCACGAGTAGTTGACGAACCAAGCTGAGATGAGAGAGTGCGCTACATCCGATCTGAGAAATGTCCGAGTACGCCGGATGTGGACTGCGGTTGATGCCATGCATCAGCAGTTTTCGTCCAACTACTCCCTCGTATTCGCCTCTGGGTATAATATATATACGTGTCAGACGCAAATGTTCTTGTGACAAAACTTGCTAAGACATTGACAAAGAAGCAAATTACTGATGTATTGAACTTATTCTCACGTAGAAATAACTTTATTGCTTCTTCATTTCAGGTGCAAAAAACATTTCCCCCTTTTACATTATAAAATAATTTAGAGTTAATTTACATTTTTCTTTCGTAACTAATAAGAAAATGATTTTGTGTTTGAAGAGATATTCTATAGGTGTTGTATTGTATTTATTTGAGTGTTTAGACTAAACTTATTTATTAAAATAATTAAAAAATCGATATTATTATTCCGTCTTTAATAAATAAATATTGTGTAAGCATTTGATTTACCAACTCAATTTGATATTTCCTTTTTGTATTTAACGAAGAAATTGTTTATATAAAAGTATTCAATTTTTAATTCAACTTTAAACCATAAATCATGATTGTTAAAGAAATTGTAATAAAATATATTATTAGAATTTTAAATCATATATTTAACAAATTCATGAAGATAACTGCATGCAGATTATGTTTATTATTTCGTTGAAATAAATTAATGAGTATGTGACATTTAAGGAATTGCTCTTTATAAAGTTTTCAAAAACTATTTCAATGTTGATACATTTTTCATTTTTAATTTAAATATTACATCTTTTCATTACCTTAAAATTAATTTGTAATATTAATTTGAAGTAGCATTTTTGCATTAATTTCACGTATTAAATAAATAAAAATTAAATGCACATCCACAAAATGAAATAAATACATATTCCCAAAAGAAGTTTTAATAAAGTATTCCAACTTATCAAAAAATGTGATCATACAGCAGTGTTCTAACAAGAATCATACCTAAATCAAACATAAAAAAGCGTGAAAATTTCTTTACTCTGGGTACGACAAGAATAGATCTTGTACGTAAATTGTAATCGAGTCACGTTTACCCTAATATGCATGGAGAACGAGAAAGTAACTTATGATACGATTGAAATAAAAATTCGAAGGCAATGGCTGGTTTTTCAGTGCACTGAGATGATAAGGGAAAACGGCGGGTTAATAACGTTCCCGGACGATAAGTATTTAATGTGTGTAGTATAATAGGGCAGACGGGCTTTTTGAATGTAACCAGTAGCGAGGGTGACAGGACGAAGTCTTAGACCGAATAGGGTTGCCAGAAGAAAGTGTAAACACGCGAGGTGTAGTCACGCACGAGAGAACATTAGAACGACACACGCATCCTCCGGCTAGTGGATTAGGCACGTTATGAATCGTATAAGATTTCTTTTTGTTCGAATCACGGTCACAATCACAAAGGAGATATATATTTTCATTATATGTCTCTGGCTGAGTATTGATTGGAAATGGTCTAAAAGTAAATGAAGAATCAAAAACTTGAAAATAGACAAAGATTCGATATTCAATCAATGTGTTGTCATAATCCGGAAGCGATATTCATTTCTGTTTTATTTTTATTTGAAAAGTAATAAGACATCTTGGAAGCGTCCAGAATTGGCGTACGGTATTTAAATATGACGTTCAGGAATTTAAATATAATTTCCTATAGAAGTAACCGCAGTTGCGAAATTCATTGACGTTATTAAGCTAGCGCACGAAATTAGCAATCATTGTCTGACACACAAACCGATGCTTGAGTGTCATTAAGGTTTAAAGAAGAACTCATGTCAATTGTCTTACTTCAATAAAGTTAGAGTTGTGGTTATTATTGTTCCATTGATGTTAATATGAAAACGACGAGTCGATTGGTCAAGCTATGATTAAGATTCTCATAGATACCTCGGAAAGGACACAAATTTAGAGCGTATAGAGTTGGTGGTTATTTGATAAGATGGCATTTTCATTATGGAAATAAATCAATACTGATGTAAGACGAAATCTCGTTCATTCGAGAGTCTTAAAAAAATGAAATTGTGTTTAGAATTAAAGCGAGCTGCTGCGTTGCAAATGACTTTATTTAGCAACAAATTGCATTATCATCAGAATAGCGAAGTTAGGACGCTTGCCTTTGAGGAATCTCAAACAGAAAATTATCTTTATCTTTTAATCCGACATACAAATGAAGAACTGGAGAAAAATGTGGACGTCTTGAAAAAGCACGGGTTGGCTTCTATGGGCGTGTGAGAGTGTGCGGAAAAGCACTCACTGAAACGCAAATACATGCAAAAAAGCTTGGCGGAGACGCTGGCGAGGGATAGGCTGCTTGGCACGAGGAGCGTTCATCAGCCCTGAGGTTTTAAATACGAAGCGAGGCAGGGAACTAAGGAAGAAACCACCCCAGTGCCACCCCGTCTATCTACCCTATCCAGTGACGGATTGATTAAAAATATAAGGGGCGAAAATAACATCGGGCACATACATTCAGGCAACTTCATCGCACACTAAAGCAACCCGAATTCCGTAGGGGATGTAATTGAGAATTTGTGCTTCTTCCTTCCTTTCTTTCTTCGCAACCATCAAAACACATTAAAAACTACGTGAAATTTTATGAATTATAAGTTGTCATGATAGTTATTTCTTAGCACTACATGGAACATGTCTTTTGACATACTGAGGAGTTATTGAAGGATATTTGCACAAAAGCTGGTCTGCAATATAACAAGATAATTATAAATAGTTGTAAACTGTTGAAACTATGTAGTCAAAAAAATATTAGCTAAGTTAAATAACTTCAACGATCATCATTGGCTGCAATAAAATTGTTAATGAAACGAATAAATAGAGTAGCATGAAATGTTCTGAGAGAAAAGAAACAAGTATCATATTAACAATTGGAATGACGGTTTCCTCGAGTGTATATTCTTTTAGTTCGCAATGACAAGATAGGCTTTGTGGTTGAAGTCTATAGTCAAGCATTAAGAGAGCGGCTACTTTGCCATCCGAAAGTCAAGAACCGGCGGAGCAAACGCCGGTTATTCGGGTGAAGACAGCGTGACCAAAATCGCGGTAACTTTACATTTCATGGGCACAGGCTAAGCATAAAGAAACCTGGGCTCACGCGGCTCACGCAACAGAGCAAACGTTTTATCGATTAGCGTTTTCTTGTGCGCGAAATGGCGATTACCCGTCGACCATTATTTCCGCGGAGCCGCGCCGATGGTTCCTCCGGAGATGAAAAAAGAACGCTGCAATATTAACGCCACGATGGATGGATTAATTCGACAAGATGTGGATCCGTACGACGAGCTGCGAATGCCTGAATTATTCACACTCGGATTGCCCGGAAACGACGCGCGTCTTTTGTTTTTATCTATTATTTGGACGGCGAGCGACTTATTTTTCGCGAAGATACAGTTATTATGGCATACGAAAAACAGCCAGATTGTTCCAATAAGGACAATAGATGTCTGCTTCGGAAAGTATGATGACTCTATTTAATTTAGCTGTATTGTATATATTAGCTCGGCGAGATAACGCCAGGTGATGGAATACAAGCCGGTAAAAAACAATTAAATGTTGTAATATCGTATCCCTGGAAGAAGGATGCGAATTTGAGTCTTATGCCATGTCGCAAGGTTTCATCCTAATGAATACTGCATTTCCTTTTTTAGCCAAACTTTTTGCGCTCCGTGAGGTTTGATTTTTATATAAATTGCTGATAATAAGACGTATTAATACACCATTCTTACAACGGAATCTTTCATTTTGCTATTCTACGATCGCGTGCTCCCTTTATGGCGGAGTGGGCGATATACGTGCCTCGTGAAATTGGTTAAGTCTGCCATGGTGGCGTCTTTGTCGCGCCGATAATGTTCTTCGTCTACTCCTTTTCTGGTGCTCTCTTTCGTTCTCTCGTTGCGCCGTGCGTAGTTTTAAATAGTCTAGAAGGGTGAGAGTGTGTTCGTAAGGTGGACTGTGCCGGGCGAGGGTGAATTGCGTCTGTGGGTGTGCACGTAGTTAGACGCGGATGTGTATATATACGAAGATGAAGGGGCAGAGCGGCCAAGGAAGAGTAAGAGGGACCAGTGCCGTCTGAGATAAGACGCAAACGATGGTCCCCGCGTCGTCCCGCTCCTCGATCGATAGCACCACGCGGAAAATTCGAAAGTAAGATGCAATTAAACAGCGAGCGAGGGTAAGCAAGAAAAGGGGTGAGTTTTCTTCGTTGGAATCCCTCTCATTCGCGTATATTCACGTCCCTTCGTTTATTTATTTATCTTCGCCTGCTTCTTCATCGGCTGTTTTCTCGCGGCATGATTTCTTATCCTCTGCCAAGAGCTCGCGTATCGCTCGCTCGCTACAGGACAGCGTTGTCAGCGCTAAAGGAAGCAACCCTTTTTCTTAACTTCCTCCACCGTCACTCGCCACCCACACGCCACCCTCCAGTATTTATATTGAGCGCCTTAAAGCATCCCCCTTTCCACTTTGCTCGTTTGTCTTTCCCGCTCGCGTTCTCCTTCCGCCCCCGGGATTCCCTCCTCGAATCTTAGGAGCTCTTTCTTTCCACATTTCCTCTTTGTTCCCAAAGCCACCCGCGCCACCCCGCTCCTCTCCGCGCCCTGCTTGTCTTCGTCGTTTTAAATACCCGCTCTTTCCGCAAAGCCGAGGTGGGACCGATGAGAATCGGTCGTCACGTGGCGCCCGAGAAAGAGAATTTCTTTTTCGCAAAGCCCCTTTAAGTGCGCCCACGTCTCTGTTATTGTCATCCCCGATGTCCTCCGTTCTTTCGGCCTCTACTACTCTCGTCACTTCTTATCCTTGGTTATAATTCGCCGAGACATTATCTCACGTCGCACGCAATGAGAATTAGTAAGTACGCCTGATTTCGGACAAAATCGTTCGACGCGCAAGATGCTGCAATAAAGATTGCGCCTTCTGCTGGCTTTGCCGAAATTGAGAAGTGGGTTTAGCATCGGCTTATTCGTTGTCATCTTCCGTCGACATTATTGGCACTGATGATGGATTTCATTAGTGGATTTTAATGAACCTCTTTCGCCGATTCGCATTGTCGGACTAATAGCTAGACGATGGGCTTAGAGGGTGAATCCCTTCGATATATATTTCCCAGATGATGTCCTTTCTAAAATTATTATCTAGGTACAAATTTGATTTTTCGACTCATCATATTTTTAACAACACATTTTTATTATACTCAATCTTATTTCATTCAATTACATTTCTCACCACTCAATTTGAAATGAAAAGTTATTCAATCCCATTTCTCGCAAAAATCATAAATCGGTATAACAGCATCTAAAATCACATTGTCGCGTTTATAAGGTATAAATTCTCTCAGCTCATCTCTGTGATCGTTTGTTTTGAAATGTGCTCAACACAGTGTTTCTTCCGTGGAGGAACGCCGTCGAAATGGATTTTTTCCTTTTCCGGTTCTCTATTCTTGTTACAAATTACGCGTACTTTTACGTAGCGCAGATGCTGTGTTACCAGGTATTCGTGATTTATTCATTCTACATGGCCGTTCATCCATAAACCAACGCCGGGTATCTTGCTTCACGACCGCGCACGCATAAACGCTCGTAATCCGCGGCAAATCGGTATCCTCCACGCCTCTCGGCAGCTCCTTCGCTCTGTTACATATACTCCCATAAGTACCAAAGAAAAAGTCAAGGCGAAGTCTCGGGATTTCGTAGAAGACGTCGAACCTGCCTCGTAAATAAGCGTGACGTATCCTCTTGGTCTCGTGAAATTCATTTCCTCCACAACAAATTACGATATTCGTGGGATTGTACGATTGTTCGTCGCTGCTTTTGTTGAGAAACAAACTACTTTCTTTTCGGATATCACATTTCACTATATTTTTCTTGATTCTGTAAATTTTATTTCGCATAACACTCGGAAGTAGGTTGTTTTTTGAGTGCTATTAAAATCCCATCATTTCAACTATTATTGTTTCTAGACGTGTTCAATGATTTAATGAAAAAAATGAGATCATAAAATACCGTTTGATAGTCTTCTTATTCTTGTTCGATGAACTCCTTTAAATGGCAACCGAGGTAGGTAGTTTAAAGGTCATTCGGTTAGCATACAATTCTTGTCGATCTTTTTGTTAGATGACAGCTCCTAATACTATGGGATCCTTTCAGATCAATCTTACTAAATTTTATTGTTCCATCGAAAACGTGTAGGAATTCATGTATCCATCCGTGTAATTCCAGCGAGAAACATTTATATTTGACAGTTGCACAACCGTGCAATTTCATATATATCATCAGTCACAAGACGAATTTAACTGAATTTACGTATGTTAGATTTTATGATGAATAAGCAGATGAACTGTACTGATAAAATGATTCTAATAAAATAATAGTTAAAGGAAAAAATGATTAAAGGTCAACCCCATGCCTTGCGCATTAGATCTTGTGTAAACGAGTACACGTAAAATTAATATACACACCTGGTTAAATATTTCTAATATCTCGCGATCATCGAAATGACTTGAAAAGTATGAAAGCCAACTGTTTTGCAAATATATAGTGGTTGCCAAATACCAAGTCGTTCGACACGAAATTCGGATAATCGATTCCACCCAGTTGTGCAAATACTTTGCAGAGAATGTGAGAGCAAACCGGAGGCGTTTCATCACATCACAAATTTGAGTTGTGCGAAATCATGCAAAACTCTAGCATGACGCAAGTTATGACAACTTAAGTCTGGCATAAAAGATTCCCACAACGTTCCCTCTCGATAATTGTCTCGTTTACTAATTCCCAAATGCAACGCGGGGACATGACAATCGTGGCATTAGGCAGCATATCGCAAACGAGTGATTTGCATCCAATTGATCGGTCAAGTCAACAAACCAGTTACCCGTCGTCCGTCTTCTTCGTGATGTTCGTCCTTCTCTTTCACAGTAGGCGTAGCTGTCTCCCTCTCTAACACACAAGCGTATTGTGAAATCTCTACTACTGACCCCCGGTGCAACGATTTGCTCTGAACCTTTCTACCACGAAACTGCGAAAGATGATGATTGATGTGAGAGCGGTCTCGCGAGGTTCCCTCGAGACTTGGATAGAAGTCTGTTTCTCTGACGTGTAGCGCGACATGTTCAATGACTTGATTAAGATGTTTCATGTCAATTCTGCTTTGATTTGTATTTTCTTGCTATTGACAGAATATATAGATTTGAGGTTTTGTTCATATTATGTTCGAGAAATCTTACGTTCAAAATAAATCTAATATAAGATACTTATATAGATGGCAATAAAAGATGATCGATTTAAAAAACTGTTTGTATATCCATATACAATATTTAGATGTATTTTCAGAAAACAGACATATGTGGAGTTCTTGAAGTGAATTAAATTTACATTTGGTTATTATTTATGTATTCTGTTATTACAACAAGCTCTATAACTATTATTAATTTCGTAGAACGTTGCAAGTAAATTTAGCAAACAAAACAAATTGCATCGATCAAAATTAGTTTTTATTTAACATACAATTTTATTATACTTTTATTTGACAAATTAGACTGGAAATTATTTTAATAAATGACAGTTTTATTATTTTAATTTAAATTAAATTTATGGTATGTCAATGAAGTGTTTAAGGAGATCGATAAATGAAACTTTAATAATTATACACTTGATTATATTTACAGTAATTTCTATTAGTTAGAATTAATATCGAATAGTTTTTTTTTGATTGTTGATGATATATCTTTATGTAATAAAAAAAAAGAAATTATATAATATATAGCATAAATTAAATGACAATTTTGTGTATTAAAATGACTAGCATGAAAAAAATTGAAATATTCAGTTTTGTATGAATGATAACTTATTGAACTGGAAATGTTCCCATGAAATCAAGCAACAAGAAAATAAAAAATGTTTACTTTAAAAAGATGTATTGTTAGAATACTAATCAGTATGAGACGAATTTAAATAAAATTTGCGTATTATGATCGTGAAAAAACAATTAAAAAACGAATAGCTTTCACACTTTAAGTAATCTTGTATCGAAAGGTATTAATCCGAATAAAGACATAATTTTATCAATCAGGACAAAACTAAAAATAGAGGTAAAAACAAACTTTCACATAGTGTGATTCAGATCACATTTTACGGTGGTACAAAATACGGTTGAGTCTCGAGAAATTCAGATTGAATGCACTCAAAATGTCCAATGGAAAACGATATTAAAAACTTATATTCTTTGAAATAAAACAAAACTTTTCAGTGTAATTTTATATGAAATTTATGATCTCAATAAAACAAATCTTCCGAACTGAAATATCAGCATTGAAATAAAGACAGACGAGTGAAGTGCCTACATTGATCGATCACCTTTACTTTTATAGACCATCTCAAGTGATTCGTAAAATAAAGTAACAAATGGTAAGCGCAATCACGACTTCGATCATACGATACTTAGTAGCAATACCGAAAGCTTGATTACACTTGCGTGATACGTTAACTTTACTTGAGTGACGCGAAATCAGACGCGTGTTTAATATAACTCGGCTGTAAGAAGTAGACCACATTTGGGCTGAGATCAAAATCATTAATACTCCCACCAATCGCCACTAATTTATCGCAACTCATTTCATGATTTATTTCATGGACTAATCCCAAACAAGAAATAGATCAGTCAAATGAAACAGGTGCAATCGTGACAGATCGGTTGAAATCGATAAAACTTTCAATTTGATCTATCGTACATAGTTTTTCAGATGAGTGAAAGGAAGTGAATTTTTTGAGCACGCCAAGCCGATTACGTGTCTCTGGTCAATGAGAAATCGTCAATGTCCTCTGCGGCATAGCGAAAACGAATGAAGCTCGGACACGCATAGATGACTTCCGAAACGAATTGTGGCTAATGTGAGGACTGAAGATGGCTAGACGAAGACAGTGGCAGCAGGATTACACACGCATAATCCGAAACGGAGTTGCAAATTGTACAAACTGATCTTCGAGGCTTGTGGCGCGGAACAGCGCTCGATGGAGCAGAACTACCAGTCACCTGTTCGCTTCCGGCAGGCCGTACTTACCCCGCTTCCACTTCTTCCAGTGTGTCCACCTTCTCTCAACTCTGCAAGAAACTTAATCTAGCAAGATACTCTTCAATCGTTTTCTCCCAACTACTTTATCTCGCCAACTAATCAACATTTCATTTTTAACCCCTCATAACAAAGGCCAATTATTTTAATTCTGATACACCTTTATTTGAGCTTTCATAAAGCTTAACAAAATAATAAATACAAATATTCAAAATTAATATCCTAATTTGAATGTAGCATTCATATATATACCAATAAAAGAGTTGAGTATAAGCGACATTCATTTGCACATATATTTGCATATATATTATATCATCCCTACTTTTAACTATTTCACAAACAATATATTGATGATTTTGTTATATTTTGTTTAAAGAACTTTTGAAAATTTTAATAAGTTATAATATAATATA
>JABFQD010000084.1:0-41148 GCA_022817045.1 Psix sp. ZL-2020
TTATTCGTGTAAATATTTTGAAATTTGTATAAAAAAATTACACATAACTAGAATTTCCAAGTTTTAATATATTTTGCAGAAAATTATGAAATTGCGAAAATTGTTGTTGAAATAATATTGAGTCAATTAGTTAAATAACTTTTATTACGTTCATAATTATTTGTTACATGTTTTGTATTTAAATGAAACTAGAAACTATGTAGTCTATGTTGGTACGTGTTCACAAGAGTCATATTGCAACAAGATGATGAGGTTAAAAGAAGTCAAAGAAAGGGTGAAGGTTGTTATTGAATCACGTAACGTCTTTATGCGTGGCGCGTAATGGATGGTGTACTTTCTTTTTATCTCAAAAAGAATCTTTTTTAATTATTTGGAAACGTTATCATTCTATATTACTAGATACGAATCAACAAAAATGTGATACTAGCGAAATAACTAAATCAATAGAATATTGTCAAAGTCGAACTTATTCAATCATGTTACTCTAGCCTTTTTGACATTTTTTCTCATAAAAGTGACAATATACTTGTTATCATTTCAATTACAGATTTATGTTAATTTCTCACTTGATGCTAGGCAAAGAAGATAAAAGTACGAAAAGGATGTGTTGAAGAATCATTTAAATTCTGACAAAGTTATTTCCAGGCTGACTTCATTTTCTCAAGAAGTGAAGTAGCGTTGACAATGCGTAAGGTTCACAGAGGTTTGATAGGATGAAACGCATTGAAGGCTTTGACAGGATGTAATAATGCCGTAATAGTAAGAGGAAAATCGAAAAACGAGCGACTTGCAAAACGAATATAACATGGACGATATTTTCACCAGCGGAGAAAGACGTGACACAAGTGTTCCAGTATAAATACAGAAAAAGTGAGTTGCAGATGACAGGTAAATATTATTACTGTTAGATTTCTTTTGATAGAACAATTTGTGAACACATCGATGCGCTTGTATCCATAAGAATATGATGACAGGAAGTCGTGGAATACAAATTCGCCTAAGTAAATTCGATTTTTTGCGCTAGTCAATAATTCTTGACCTGAGGTCAACTTGCGTTTGGAGCTGAGAGGCGACTTTTCGGATGTTTGTTAACTTTGGCCAGACATGAATGCACAAACCGAGGTACACATCCAAGCACATCATTGCAAATCGTAACGAGCAAATTCGAAGTTAAACATGCGAACCCGAGAGCTCTCGCGAAAAATATATACGTATAAAAGCTATTTTTCTCGGGTGTACTTGCATTTACGTAACAAGTAGAACGACCCAAATAATAATTTTTAACCTAAATTACCCGTTTCTCTCGACGGAGTCTGCATCAAAGCTCGCGTTCCACTTTTAGCGCACCTTTTTTTGAAAAAAAGAAAAAGCCTGCTAGTATGCGAAATCATGAAATATGAGAAACCAAATCGACGAACGAGTGATCGATGCTACGCTGCTACTGCTGTCGAACGCTCGTCCGACCCATTTCGTTTCTCGGTGTTGCCGTGTTGAAAAGAGCTGCGAAAAAAGAATCCATCCTACGCATTAACAAGTATTCGCTGTATCCCAAAATTCAACTTTGAAAGAGCGCCGATTTGATAGCACAGGCGGAATTCAATTAGCTTTGAATCCAGATTTACGAGAACTTTGACCGGAAAAATTTTCTCCCCTAGGAAGCGAATAAGTCTCGGCGAAGAACACGGATGCAAAACAGGAACAGGACGTCACGCGATGGTCCGAGCTTAAAGAATGATGTGTGTTGCGATCAAAGTTAGAATACGTTGCTACAAGTTCAAAATGTTATGAGAACGAGTTGGAGCTTTCGGGCGTTCCCCGGTAAGAAAAAGATAAATAAGATTTGACTGAAGAGTGGCGGCGAATTGTTGTGAGTCCATGCCAAAGAAATGGGAAGTTGTTTCTACAGCAGCGCAACTTGCATTTCAAACAGGTCAGACAACTCTTGGTTTACCGAATGTTGGCGCCGTCGAGGTATTAAGTCGATGAGATTTCATCGCTTCTTTAACACTTTTCCAATCTTTGGATTTCATTTTGTTCCGTGAAATTGTGTATAAATCGTTTTGTGTTTCAATTGTTGAAAAAGGACAGCCTCAGGCATTTTTCGTATAATCCAAGGCTTTAATGGACAGATATTATTTCCGCTGTTGTCGAAAAGTAATAAGTGTTGATTAAAAAAGAGATTTCTACAATTTGAATTTTACTTTCACTTCAAGAAGAGCATTAATTTAATTGGTTTTTCTATCAAAATGACAGCCATTCCGATCACGTTATAGCAACCTATCGTATTCGTAAAAACGAGTTTTTGGCACTATTATAGTGATTCACAACAACAATTGAGCATAATGCATTGAATTGTCTTCACGATTTATAATACTCAGCTCATAGAAATTTCGTTGAAATTTAAATGTATTTCACAAACTTGTGTTATTTTCATAAATATAAAGTTTCTATATCAATTTTCCCACAATTTAGTCTGTACATCATTATAGAAGATGACCGAATATTAATTCACCCTCCGTAAAACAGTCCTTTCGACACGATTTATAATTCATAATTATTAGATTAATTTTTTTCATTGGAAAAATAGGTCGATCAGCTTGAAACAACACACCCGAGTGCAAATTAAACATCCCCGTTTCAGTTATGATTGAACAGACCGGCACCGTCATTGCTTCAGTCTGCTTATTTTTACCGGACATTTTTTCAAAATTCATTAATTATGGTGAAATATCCGCCCGCGCAAGTCAAAATTCATATTTTTTATCAGAACAATAAATTCTTGCTTTAAAATCATCTAATGAATCTTCGAATCTAAAACATTCAGGAAAACCGCACGATTTCTTTCTCACTCACTTTTTCCAGAAACAATTTTTTCACTGAAAACAACTTTAAAATGATGATTTCCACCTTTGTGTGACAACGATTACACTTTCAAACTTCGCGCCGCGGATTTGAAATTAAAGGTGAAACTCGAAGTTCTGAGGGAGAAACAGCACTAAACTGGGTGATTCTGGTTTCGCGTAGTGTCACCCTCTTGCTACATCGCGCGTGCGTCATTTTCCTGCGCGCGTGCATCGCCATGGAGAGCGCGCGCGACTTACCTTACACGATTGCCAAAAAACCGACGCCCAACGTTGTCACGACGCCTACTCTTATAATATAGTATAACATAAATTGCTTAGATTCATGATTAATTAAAATTTTAGATTTATCATTAAAGTTAATTGTGTATTGTAAAAATAAAACTTAAATCAGAAACTAAATAACATATTTGATTTAATTTGATATATTAAATCAAATTATTCAAATTATTTCACAGAATCAATTATCCATTTATTTGCAATTTCATTTATTTTAGTAATTCATCATTGTTTAATTCAAATTCCGTAGTTGCTGAATTGATTGAGTATTTATACCTGCTGCATCTATTTTTCATTTGACAGAATTTCGGAAAAACCACATTAATGTAAAAAATTTAGCATAATGAGATATTTCATCAGAATCGATAGGACAGGTAAACTAACCACCCCGTTTAGTAAATCCTTATACAGCAATTCTTGTCATCACCACTTTGACTTTCAATTTCTGTACAAAATTTTGAAAGAGTAAAAAGTGTAAATTATCAAGACTTTTCCAACGTTTTCCAACAGAAATTGAAGTGCTGATATTGGCATTGAAGTATTACTTAATTTAAAAACTTCATTTTCAAAACTTGGGATGTAATTTTAAAATATTGCTTGCAGCGATCTTAACTTTTTTATTGAAAGACAACTTAAATTACGTCATCTTGCAAATACAACATGTCTAATTTTTTATGACACAGAAAATCCATTTTAACTTATTTTATTAATAAAGCAATTTGATATTTGTTTTTGTTTATATAATGATGTACGGCAATAAAACTGGTGACAAAATATGGATGTTCAAATGTATCGAAATAGTTACTTTGTTTATGGATAATAAAAGTTTGTGGGTCAGAAACATACTTAAATGACCGAGATATCTGCATCGATATATTTTATTATCAAAACAACATTGAAACCTATAAAAGTATGAACAATTTTTTATTTCAATTTTGTGGTTGAATCAAAACGAAATTTCTGATTCCAATTTGGAATGTTATTCAATGTATAGTATCATTGAAATTTAGGATGTAAACATTTTTATATCATCAATGAATTGATTTTCAATTGAATTTATGTAATATAGTGATAGTCTATAGCGATAATTTATTTTAAGGGTCCCATATGAAAACACACGTAATTTAAAGAAACTTTAAATCACGTGTCACTCCTCACCTAATGTTCGGGGGCGGGGGGGGGGGGCAACCAAAACTGATATTTACAAAGCTTTCTTATGAAAATCAACGTATACAAAATTGAGAACGGATACTATTTATAATGAGAACTACGGTTTCTTGATTGTATTTAAGTGAAAAATTGATTGCAATGTTCCAGTATTCAAAACTGTATATATTTTAGAATTGTATATACAAAAATTCTTGCAACAGGGAAGATTTCTGTAAATAAAATTCTTTTGAAATTAAATTTGGTTTAATTTATTTAGTTTCCTTTGAACCTAGCGAAATGTAATCAGATGACCATTAAATCTGGTCGGAAAAAATTCATTCATCAAGAAGATTAAAACACTTCGTTTTGAAGGATAAAAGCATCATTTTATAATTCGATAAAATTTTAAGTTTTTATCTATTTGAATAAAAATTTTTGTTTTAAGACTTTTTTAAAATTATAACAGCTTAATTTTTCGTTTCGATCAATGCTCAAATAATCAGTTATATATATTCGTCGCGCCTCATAGACGGCATTTAACTTAACCTTTTCTGAACCCTTCGTCACTTGTTTTCTCGAGAGCAAGTGTTCGCAAATACACGTGGCAATGACATCAAGCATAATGATGTACTTCCGTAATCTCATGCATTATACATACTTGGGACGCGTAGGATAGTTTGATAATGGCACTGAGAAATAACATGGCAGAGCTTGTGGTTTTGTGTTACATGTGAACTCAAGCGGAAACAACTTTTCTCTATTAATTTCTTTGTTCTTATTTATGATTTTATTACTGATAACAGCACTTACCGTTCTCAACTACGAGTATTCAATCATTTCTTGATAGTTCAATGAATAAATTTGTTATCATTTGATTTCGTAAATAGAGTTACAAAATATCTATATAACTAGATGTTTTCAGTAATTTTATTCTAACTTCCACCAAGAACTTTATCAGCGGATATGTAAAATTATCGGTTCAAAAAGTGCAAAATTATAAAATTGGTAATCAACATTAACGAAAATCATAATGATGATTCAAAATTATGATTGATTTTGAGTGGTGTGAGATACGAAGAATTTATAAATCTTTGATCAATCTGCTGTTATGTCAAATTGTCAAATATGTTGGGTAAAATATCGAATATATATTATATACCGATAAAATTAAGAATAACATGCAGTAAAGTTTTGAAATGTAGTAAAGTCATTGTTATGCAAATGTGTTTTTACAAGTTAATTTGAGGGCACGGTCATAGGACTGACGGAAATTCAGAAAGTTTGTACCCAAAATAGAATGAATTCCGGAAGTAAAATTATTTGCTAGAGTAGCTGCCGGACCAGAAGCTTGTTCTAATTGGCCACCCGCTTGTATATTAACTAGCGTTTCTATCCAATAATGTGAATGTGTCGTGTTTGCGTAATGGCTTTATCCTCTGCACCGGCCGTTTATTCGTTACCAATTGGAAGCGTTCATTTCAAAAGTTCGTAAAACATACGCTATTGTCTCGACAATTTTGCAAACTTCATAAAAATCCCAGTCACTAAGCTGAATACACATTTTGAAATCTAAAAATGAATCATTAAAGATCTATACACAGAAGATATTCATGTGGATAAAAATAGATTTCTTTTGTGTAAGAAAGGATCAATTTCTTATTTTCGGAAAAAATTCGTTTGCCTGAAATGGGTGACGTGCTTACAAAAAATAGAATTTGAAATAAAAATCGTCTATCTTCGTTGGGGATTAGAAAATTTATGGCAGATCGCATGAGCTTCAAAAGTAGTGAATTCTCAGATATAAGGGTATTACTGGCTTAGTAATGCTTGAACACTGATTTTCGTAAATTATTACTGACAATATACTCAACTTTAGTGCTGATTTGATACTCGAAAAATGTCAAGATGATACGATCAAGAGGTTACTGTATTTTAATGATGTGTTAATTCTAGTTTCGAGTACTTAATCTGCATTGATTCTCAAGATTCAACTAGTACCATTAACATCACTTAGAGCATCACCTGTTAGTTTATAAATTGTGTAACTTATTAAGTACCGATGGTAGAGTTTTCTCTAGTAGTACTTACAGAAAGAAACTTATCCTGATCATTTACAGTCGAAATTTATATATATAAATAAATAAAGACTTATAGATTAATTTCGCACACAAATGATGATGAATGATAAAAGTTTCATTAACTTTCAAACAAAAGTTAATGGCAATTTTGAAAGATTAGCACAAAGGAACACTTCACCTTATACTGAATGGTAGTTATAGTATTATCGTGAAAAGGAGTCCATCTGACGTGAAAAGAAAATCACTTTCTGCTGTAAAAATCCGCTCGAGTTAATTTTTACGCTGAAATGCGTGGCGGAATTATTTGGATTTAAAATAGGAAACCATTTTGAATTCTATTACAGGGATTAAGAGGAATTCTAATATATCGCCATGAAAATGTAGGTAGTTATACAGAAAGAATTTTGGTTTATAATCAACATTATCGATATTACGAGAGTTTTAGTGGCAAACTTCCATTCTATCTCGAATTTTCCATTGAGTATGTTTTATCATGGAATGATGAAATTCGTACATTAGAAATGATCTATTTTGATTGAAAAAGTTTCACATAAAAACAATATTTTTAGTCATAAAACGAAATTTTCGCTACTATGCGAGTTAAACTGTATGAAAATGTTTTGTTGAATTTATAAAAAAAATGCACATGTCAATAAAATGTATAGATTATCAGACATAGACAGATATGAAAAGCGGTAAATCAATAATGAACTTTCTACTAAATATTGGGTTAACAACATTTAACAATATCTTGAACTATTAATGAAAGATAACCTGAGATCAAATATAGTTGTATTGTCAAATAACCGTGATAATAATAGCTGTGATATAATTGTTGCCTCGTTATTTGTTCTGAAAGTTAGACGAAACAAAAAAATAGCGTAATTGTTAGCAAGTTTTCTCGATTAATAGAAATCTATTGCAGAGGTATTCTGTATTTTTTTTATTCTTACATTCAATCTGTACAAATTCCTGCACAAAAGTGACCACCGACCAGTTCCCTGTTGCTTAGATTTAATTTTCAGTTTGGAAAGCAGCCAACCAGCGTACGTAGTGTGCAAACACGAATTTCCGCGAAACTTTCAGAAAGCATTATGATAACTCACACTACATAATTAACTGGATGTTTTACACAGCGTTTTTCTACCCAACGTTTTTCACAACGCGCGAACAGTCGACTTTGCTAAATTCATCCGAATTTTTTTAACATCAACCTAGCGCGTCTCATGTGGGAGATTTAGAAAAATATGCATACTTAATGGCACACCCGAGAGTCCAATTGCAGATTCACTTGAAATTCTAACATTTTTATTGTACTTAGCAAAGACATGCGTTTACGCTCGGTCGAAACATTGGCAGGCATACTTTTTCCTTCTATTAAATGAATTTAAGGGAATAACTGGAAGTTTTATGATAACGGCAATACATTTGACAAGCAAAGTTGTTATCGATACCGATTGAATGGCGAATAGGACAAATGGTTTGAAAAAATATGTAGACTTGTCTAAGTATGAATACGAGCTAAGTTCGAAACTTTGGTTATCTCCCATGAAGGAAATACCCTTCCTCTGCAATTCACCTTCAGCGTCACCCTCAGCTGCCTGCGCGAATTAATGCTCGACTTGAATATTAAAGCAAATCGCAATTCAGTCGAGTCTCGGCTTCGTATCAAAGTTTATGAAAGCTTAAGAAAGAAAGTTTATATTAAACTCGAAAGAAACTGACGAAGAGTCTGTCGTATGAATCGCTTTGATCCTAAAAGACCGATTTGGTTATATATTATTATGTTAAATAAACAATATTCTATTATTCTAGATTTAGTCGCAGAAGCTTGTAGAAAAGGTTGTACGAAATATCTGAAACTATACCACATGCAGAGATTACTGTCATTATTTTAAATAAATTCAGCACGTTCTGGACTCCATTTTGTGCCATAAAAATGTTTGAATTGTTTTATTGACTATATGTTTGTTACACAATTGTACTAATTTTTTGTGTGGGAACGTGACATTCATGTTCAATATTTTTCCAACAGCCGAAGAAAAATACATCACTTTCTTTTATGATCGGAAATAACCTCAACAAGGACGTTAAAAAATACTATGTACAGATACAGATGGATAAAAATGTAGGTATAAAGATTGGTACCAATATTGCTGGAATTTTGAAGTAACATGTGTACGTTCTCTCATGCATCTGTACATGGACGTGTAAGTTATGGGTCCCACAGCGTGGCGTAGATTCGGCGGACGCAGACATACAACGATCATTATCTCGAAATTTATGGATGTAGCAGCGCGTATTTGGCCAGAAGGTATACATGCAGATAGTCAACGGTGTTAAAAGGATCCGCGTGATCTGGGGGAATCGTGTCATAAGATGATTTTCATCGCCACTCGTTGTCGCTTGCTTCACAAATAATAGCACACATTTGTCTATCATAATATTATATATTATATTCGACTATTGAGTCATTTTTTCCTCATGAATGGATGAGTGCAAACGTCTTAGTAGAGATAGATGGAACTCCTCGGCAGATGAAATATTATAATCGCGAATTATGAATGTCAAGTAAGTTTTGATGAATTTGAATTTAAGCATAGAATATTCTTAACGAACATAGTAGACATATTTGATTAAACTTCTGTACTTACTGTCAAGTAATAATAATAATCAAAGATTAAAGTAAAAGATGAGATGATAATTATCATTCTGAACAGAAATATATTATTATTTCAATATTTGATATGGTTTTTTCAAGAAAATCATACCATGTACTTAAAACGAAAAATCTGGCTTATGGACGATAAACTAATTGTAGATAAATCTATTTCAGGCATATATCATTAATATTTCTGTTTAAGTATATGTGTATACATATATCAAAACGTGAATGAAATATGAGTTTGGCAAACGTAGTAATTGCCATATCAAATGACAGTAATAAAGTATTGTTAACGAAATATTGAAGTTTCATATGTTAGTCAATTTCCAATTCACGTGCAAAATGAATTCAGAGGCTGAATAATTTTTCTATTTGTCGATGTTCCTCTGTCGTTTTGCTACGCATGAAAATCTTCAATTAATAATATTAGTGCCAAAGCGAACATGCAGTTAAGAGACCTAACATTATCGAGGTTGATGAAGACGGGTGGTTGCATTAATTTGATGATAGTATAGAGTTTGGATCATGTCATCGTTTTGTAACATCGTGTAATAGAATTATATATTGACCTATCGACGAAGCCCGCTTTTTTCGAATTTCAACTTCTGTTCCTTTCACTAGTGTAATTATTAGATTAGGTCAACATGAGAGCTTCTACGGTTTTATCTGTCAGGCTTGTTCGTGTACTCTTGAATCTGCTTCTTCTTTTAATAGCAAATTCATTAATATTTTAATTAATTTTACTTAAATTTGAGTATAAAGTTTGGTTTACTTATTACACACTAAGTTGAATATTCTATTTTCAACATGTAATCAACTATTTTTCGGCTCTCATTTCCCACCAATCATTAATAAATGAAATTTATTTTAATTAAAAGCGTTTTTCCAGAGACGATATGAATAAGCTTTTTGCATTTGCCTACATCATACTACTACAGTATAATTTGTTAAACCTGCACATAATATTCGCAATTCAAATTCTACCTGACGGTTGCTCGAAGAATTTCACAAATACATATCATAGGATAGCAAAATATTTCACGAAGCAAATAAATTTTTCCGAGAATTGAATTTCACGGTGCCCTTTTGTGAAGATAAAACTCGGCAACTTTTCGTGTTGTAGACAAATATATTTTATTACCTTACATATAATAAATTTATGATCATAAAATAATGTGATTAATGTATTTCTTTCATTGAAATGAACACGATATAATAGCAAAAATTACTTTTACAATAATTAATATTCTACACAATGATTTCTGAAATTCAAAGTAGTTGATTGGTAAGTTGAAATTACATCGATCTAATAAAGTCCAATTAACGGAACAAATTGGGAAAATCACGTTGGTAGTTTGACAAATCTGAAGTCGATCCTTTCAAGTTATAAACTATGATTTGTAATTGGCATTTCAACGATTTTAGTTTCTGATTGTCTACATCTGATTAATCTATGAATTGGCGTCCAAAAACAAGCCAACCTTGTCTGACACCATGTCGATGTCCTCGCGGATTCACTGACTGTAGGGATTTCGGAGTAAGTCCTTCCGATTACTACTAGAATCTTAAAGTTGTTGTCCCTCCAGCCACATGAGCTTCGTTTTATTAGTTCAATCTTCGATGCTGCACTACTTGCTTTACACTAAATTCAATGTAAATACATTTCTTCAATGTATATATTTTAAAATGTTTAAGGTTATGGATCAATAATGATAAAAATGTTTTTTTTTTTATTTTTTTTAACAGTCAGTTAACTATTGTCTGATTGTTTCGTAATACTTTCTATTAAATAAACAGCTATAGCTCATTCTTTGTATATTCAGAATATACTCTGAAGCTTCATTTCTTCTCAATGAATCTTGTGTTAGATATATTCCATCTCAATTAAATGACTACTTGACGTAACGTTTATTAAATTTGTCACGTTGCAAAGGTACTATATGGAACTAGTCAATGAATACACAAGAGGCAAAAAAATATATGAAGACGTAAAATCTTTCACGTAGACTCTCCTCGACATTCAAAAAGAGGTAATTCGTAATAGCATCAAGTAGTCCATTTTATGAGAAAGTTACTAAGGATTTTATGACACCGTAGTTCATCTTTTGCACTGCTTTTCACTGAGAGTTATGTGGTATTGCAGCCACAATTTAATGACTTCAAACACCTTGACAATCAACGTGAATTCATGTTCATGTTACGATAAAGGTGGGTGCAGAGAAACAAACTATGGTAAAACTTCGCATTTTATGTGACTTGATGACATTGAACTATATACATTTATATTCATTATCCGAAATTTATAAATTATATCACATACTCAAATGTTCATATTTATATCAATAATACATTGACGTCCTCTATATTGATGGCTCTTTAAAGGTTCATATGTTCATTTGACATGCAACTGACAAGAGATAATTTGAATTTTATAATTCTATTATCATGGTACAATGATCATCGATAATATAATATTTTCACAGAATATTATATTTACTATTATAATTT
The DNA here is from genome assembly GCA_022817045.1 of Psix sp. ZL-2020. NCBI lineage: Eukaryota > Metazoa > Arthropoda > Insecta > Hymenoptera > Scelionidae > Psix > Psix sp. ZL-2020. The sequence continues at coordinate 11,541 of JABFQD010000084.1, forward strand.
GATTTAATCAATATTTTATAACTCAACTTCAGTTATTCTTGCACTTTTTAATTGATCATTTTTGAATATAATTTTTAATTTTCTATTCTTATTTGAATTTCTAAGTTATTCGTATCTCTAATTCATTCATTCATTACTTAAAAATTTTAAATTCCCCCTTCCTCTGAAAGATTACTTTAAAAGATTAACTCGGGAATCCTAACTCGAGCTGTGACACGTCAGGAGTTGACGCCCACAGTGATTTGTGCAGAAGAATATATTCACTGAGATTGTTCAAGAGGTTATGGGCAAAAATCCGGTCAGATATATAACTCAGAACTAGTTACTACTAAAATTTGTGTTTCAATTAAAGTAACCTTTATTGTATTCTAAAAATGAACCGGTTTTATTCTGATAACTGTTTCAGTAAACAAAAACATGAATCATCATTTTATTTTTCATTAGTGATCTAAATAAGAATTATTTACTGAAACGATACAATTTAAAAAGATTTATAATCCGATAAATGCTTCCCCATGCTGGCTTGTATATGAATTACAAGCATTACATTGTGAGTGACAGGCGTTAAGTACTGTGGCTTGAAACCTTAGAGATTTCGCCGAATTAACGTATAGAAGAAAATGCATATGTGTAGTTTTGCATACTTGTCCATTAAATATTAAACTTCTTTTCCATTTTCTATTTATCTGTTAACTATTGAGTTCAAAATGACGTTGCTAACAAATTTTGATTCATAATCACGATACGTAAATACATTTGACGAATTACAAAATTAATGTAAAACGCAATTTGATAGTAAAAATAATGATTTTTGATTTGACATATAATTTTCAATTTGTAATCAACATAAAAAGTTCATTTTGTATATTGATCAAAATTCTATTCATCGACGTATATAAAGTTGCTTACAACATGTTTTATTTATATTGTTTTTGATATATAAATTTTTTTTACGAAATTTAATATTTTATCGTTATTTTTTAAAAGTGGTTCTTGATGTAATTCCTTTATTATATATTGAATAGTGTAATTCAATATTTTTGTATTTATTGTTTGAATTAATAGTTAAAGAGATTATAATGTAGTGTTGGATTTCTTTTTTACATTTTTGAGCCGATTAAATTTGTCATGAACTACATTGAAACGAATGAATTGGCATAATTTGAATAAGCGTCGGCAATTTCACCGCATTCCCAATAGGAAAATTAATTGTCAAATAAATAATGCCATCTGAATAATCGTATTCAGCAATAGGAGCTCATTTGCGAGTTATTTCACCATTTTTTTAAAAAGTCGAGTTTTACATGGAATCCATAAATAAACGTAAGCTAATGGTAAATACGAGACATTGATGGAAAACTGTATATGGAATAGAAAAAATAGGTAAATACAGAAGAAGTGTCACGTTGCAAAAAATGAACAAAAGTTAAACAATATATCGTGGATAATACCAGATGCTGAGCTCGAGCTTCCGAGTTTTTGTTTCGAAGGTTCAAGGAAAAAGTATCGCAAAGAGAATTAAAAAGTGTAAAGTAGAACTATCTTTTTCATGTCACATTGGAGTAGGACAATGCTAAGTGGCTCACGATCTTACCTCGCACAATCCCGATGGTGTTTGAGGATTTCGTGAAGATCGTCGAATGATCTCACGGGCCGCGGGACTATCCGAGTGGAAAAACGTGAGTTGTGATTTAGTGCGCCACGTACACCGAACATAAGAGAGGGCTGCTTTCTTTTCTTCTTAGTCTGATAAATTGCACCGTACAAGAAGGGTTCCATTTTGTACGACAAAAGAGAACGAGTAATGATTATTAGCAAACTAGGAATGACACTATTTACTTTCTAACATTTCTCTATTCGAAAAAATTCTTGTGTGCACCACGTCTCTGAAAACTTCTTTCTATTTATGTTCATTAGTTTCGTTTCTACCTTTGTTTTGATTCTGCATTGAATGTCATGTTTAAACGTTGCTTAGACAAATTAAGCGCGATAATTAAGTTTGTAAGTTAACGATTAGAATACATAGAATGAAACAAAAATATAGCAAAAATATGAACTATTGGTAGGAATATACAAGATATAATTGTTTGAGTTTAAAAATCGATTTATTTGAATTGAATTTAAAAATCAACCATTTGTGAGGTTAGCAAGATGTAATGTTATTATACTAAATATTCCATATGATTATAATACAATTAGTTTATTCGTTTTAGAAGAATGAAGGAAATAGTGTTTTTTCATGCATTTATTTTGAAGATAAAGGACTTCGATAACTTTTACAATTTCTTTCTCTGATCTTGTTGGTGTTTCTCGAATCCAACGAGCAATAATCTTTCCCGGAGGAGATGTTGATGCAATTTTTCCGAATGAAATTTTTAGCTTTCACAGCTTTTACAAAGCACCAATTTGCAAATGCATTTTAAATGTGATAGAAAAAAATTATTGAAAAATAGCTTCGATCCATCGAATAAAACGGTTCCCACAACGTGATTCGTGAATGTTGGAAAGCTTTTATAACACAAAAATGATGAATTTTTGAAAATACTTTATGTTACATATTTTTAAGAGAATTTTAATTTTAAAAACGATATGAATTCAAAAATTGTAATTTATCGCAAACTTCACGATTAATAGTTGCGTTTTTGCTCGAGAGCGTTATTTTTATCAGAAGTTAACTCCTGCTTGGATTTTTTCTTCTCAAATGATCTTGTTAAAATGTGCATGCATATATGACTAGATGAATTTACGTTCAAAGCATTTTTTGCGAATATTAGATGCACTTAATTTGTTATAAAAGCCACATTGCAAAAACAATCGAGTTATTTGAATTGAATTGTTAATAAAATAACAATTGAATCGTGAAATTTCGTGCCAAAAATGTTTCTTTATTTTGAAAATGTTTCGTGTAGTTTCGATTTTTGTTCGCTCTCAAAACAAGTGCATTTACGAGGTAAGATTTACAAAGTAATTTTTTTTGCTTTGTCGTGATTTCGCTTGACTGCACTCGTTACCAGTTAACGTCGAGGGATAGCGTAACTCTGAAACGGACGTCGTTCAATTGCACTGCCTCCAGTGAAATTAAAAGTGGCGCTCGTTTTCGATTTTATGAGCAGAGCATGCTGACACCTGTGCGTTTGCAACGACAGAATTTCGCAAGCCAAAGAAAATGTTGCTCATACGAGATGTCTTTTCGTATTATATACTATTAAATTGGAACGGCGCTACGTATTTCTAAGCACTGTGCTTCAGTCGACACGATTGAATTCCAACAAAGTTGGCAATTAAAGATTGCGAAGCGGATGAAACATCTTTTTCTCAAGCCAATAAGCACGATATTGATGCAACGCTTTTTGCACCGCTGTCTTTCATAAAGTAAATCGACTCGCAGAACGTGACTGGACTTGGGCGTGACGTTTAGAGGGAGATACCTGATTGAAAAATGCCGAAGTTGCGACGAAGAGATCAATTATTATGGAGAGGAAGAAACAGTTGAGAGATAGAACAATTATCAAACTTTGACGATAATGAAGAGAGTAAATAAAAGCCGTGAACATTTACTGAGCTAAGTGAAATACATTTTCTTTTGCCAGTTATTTGGAGATCAATGTATTGAACAGGCGTTATTTTCTAACAATTATTAGCTTTAAAATTGAAACATCGTTTATTACATTTTCGTTTCATAGAGGTAATATTTTGTTGGCACGAGGAAAAACTTATTGAAATTGCGAACTGTTACGAGCCGCGCTAACAAAAGAACGACTTGGGCAAACGAATTTTCGGGACGTGAGAGATCTCGCATTCAAGCAAACCAAGCAAATCGGCACCGATCTCGAGATCAGGATAATCCGATGTGACCACAACACAGTGCTTGATACACGGTCTACCCGACAGAACATTGGTCAACTTGACACGAATATATGGTTTGCAAGTGTAACGTTGCTCTGAATCCCTGAGTTGACTGCAACCCGTAACTCTCCGCTTCGTTTCTCGTTTCAGCTAATACGCATATTACGTTTGAGTTGGGTAATGAAACTTTTCGAGCAACGTACTAACATTTTTCGGATATTTCCTAAATATTAACAACCAATCCGTATTCATATATTATGCTCCACGTTGCTTTAAACTATTTATTTCGTCAAATAATTATTAACAAAACGAACAAAATATTGGACCAGTTTTCGCTAAAAATTAAAATATACTCTGGCATCATAATGCATGTTAGACTAAAAGTATTACCTTTAAATTGCATCTACTTTTTTTTCCTTTCTACTATAAATCATTCAGCGTTCAGTACTGTTTTGTACGATCGGCTTCCTTTGAATATACTTTAACTTTCTTTAAAAACAAATTTCAAGATTGAAGAAATGAAAAACGGACTTGTTATTTAATTCAGTCAAAATAACACGTTGCTCAACTTTCAGATTGTGAATAAATGCAATCAATACGAAATTCATGTATTGTGTAATCAGCAACGAAAACATCACGAAAAACGATGATAATACAGGAAATGGAACTGCGGCCATGATACATTAGCTTTGATTTACGATAATATAATTCATTAAAAGTAGGCATAATAATGATAAATGTGTATTCATGTATAAACGAAAATGAATTGCAAAATGATTTTGTTGCTTCGAAAAATATAGAATGGCCAATCTAATAAATACGTTATATATGATATAAGAATATATGATAATTAAACTCGGCAGATGATTTGTGGTTTCCCGCTCAGGAACCAATTAACTATCTATTATGGAATTCTTTTCTCCCTTACTTTTATCGCATTCAGTTTTTCGGCGAGCATTTATCAGATTGAAAAAATTTCGAATTCGTAAGTCGGTTTGAGTAGATCGATAAAGTTTCCGTGATTCGCAGAAACTTGAATAAGTGGTTAACTGTTCCACAAACTTTCAAATGAGTTATTCCTAATGGTGCATCTTCATCAAAAAGTCGAATGTTTGATTTTGAAATCCATTGAAACCGCATTGATTGAGTTTTGGAGAGAACAATGGAAATTTCAAAGCCGTCAAAGCGTAAACAAAAGTAAAATTTAAACCACTTATTGCTATAAAAATACCATGGCAAAAAGTAATACACAGCTTGAAGTAATACTCCGTAAAAACCACTTTTACTGATTTCTTGTCTTTAATTAATGTTTCATTGAATGAAGCATTTTCTTACACAATAAACGATCATTTAAACAGTGAATACGAAAACTTATACTTCTAGTATTAGCGTGATTTATGGCTTCTTAAATAATAAATTTGTTATAAAATATCTGGAGGCTATTCTGCTCATTTATCAACGTGACCAATTCAAAGGGCCTATCCAAACTGAGGTGATGGGCTTGAATAAATTAAAAATGTTCGTTTCTATGAGATAATTAATGACATATTTTTTACACGGAAGATTATATTGCAATGAATATTAATTTAAAAGACATTATCGAGAAAATAAAACTGCATTGTCGAAAAGATACTAACAATATTTTAACCGTAGCGATTAATCTTTGCGTCTAAAATAAAAATATGTCACGATGTATATTCAATAATGAAGCACTTTTAGTATCATTATTTTTAATGAGTACTGTGAATAATTCAGATCGTGGCTACTGTAATGATGAAATTAATTACTCTGACGTTGCTTTTAAATTTCCTCGCATTTGCAGACATAGATACTGAAGAGGAACATCTGTTATTAATTTTATAAATTTGACTACTTTCAAAAATGTCTTTGCATGTCTTCCATTTGTTTTGAAGAATGCTTTAATACGTGAATGAGTTGTATAAGTATTTAAATGTGAATACTGAATAGTTGAACAAAATCATAGTAGAAATGTTTGAAAAAAAATTGTTTTTCAAGATCTATCAGTTTCACACTTTGACAGAACAATTTTGTTGAAAATGATTGGGGTTTTGTTAATTAAAATTCTGAATCACGTAAACTAACATTAATAATTCATTTGGTAAGCCATGTCGGAAGTACGCAGAGGTGACTTGAATGCGCCCAGGAGGCGCTGGCAAAGGCAATCAAATGACGAGAATGAGGGGGCACCTGCTACATCGGAACGACAGGGCGTTGTTGATTGTGGCCGACGATCGGAAATAGACTGATCATTTAGAGCATATCAACCCGTTCGAATGTTTCTGACATACTGCGAGATAGAAGTTAATCCTTGAGATTCATTCGTTGATAATGTTCGTTCGCATTTTTGGTCCGAATTCCCGATAAGTACAATAAGCATTGACATATTTATCATACCAATATCCAACTATCCGTCGTTCTTTTCCTATACTTCGCAGAATCACATTACGCGCTACATCGTGCGGATGATTCGAATACTCGCTTGAAATTTGGTTTCAAAATATTTTCAAGATGGCTTTATTTTTCATCTATACAGAGCCTTGATAGTTATACCTGAGGTCGATATTGTGAACGCCAGTGACAGATTGCTCATTGATATAAATGAAATTTAAAATTCCAATTTTTGATTCATACATAAAAACAGTGATCATACGTCTAGGGACTAAGAACAAGGACCAAATTTGTCTTCGGCGAAAGTTCGAAATCACAGTTGCAGCTTGGTAAAAGTTGTGTTTATCATTTTGTTGCTCCAGCTCGAACAAAGTCGAATATCTGAGCGAAGTTTGGCTTCGCCTCGTTACTTATTCAGCCGATGCTCTCATCGCTGGCACATGACGCCTCAATTTCGAACGTCGATGTTATCGTCAGTTGCCTTCATATCAGGTTATCACTATCGACTCGTTAAAACAACCACTGACATGTCACAAGCATGTATCCATTTCGCGAGGTTGCACTGGAGTAGTTGAATTTAATTCTAATCAGCTGTAATTGATCGATAAAATTGCGCTTAATTTTTCATCTCGCAAATTTTTACCATAGTATTAAGTTTGAATCGGTTTGGAGCGTTGTCGGCTGATGAACTCCCCAGACGTTCCTTTTTCTTACTTAACGTCGTCCTGTCTCTTTGACTATATTGTGGAGGAGTTCCGAAGACAAAAGGATTATGACGATCGTGCTCGCGCCACTGCGCAAATTTATATCCCCAGACTGCACCAGGTTTCGCGCACTCAGCCGTCTACACTTATGCCAAATCCAAAAGCACATCATTTACGAAAAGACGTCATTACAATTCATGCTAATGAGAGCTTACAATAATGGCCCGTTAATCAATTTTGCGGGACATTCAGGGCGCCTTAATTGCCAACCAGTTCCTCCTTTTTTCCATTACCAACTTTTCAGCGAAATTATTTTACTTCGCTAGGCACTTTTGCTGAATTTCAGTAGTACAGCCTCAGTTGAGTCAGACGGTATCATAAATGTTTTTTCTTCGTAATTAAATTTTTACTTTTTTCCCTGTTTATTCTTTTTCCTTGCTTGTTTTTGGAAGTGACAAGCAATTCCTATTTCGCTGTAAGAAATTAAGTCCGACACGGAATTCAAATGGAAATATCTAAGCGTGACATTGGTGCGAAATATTTGCGAGTACATTGCGCACCCAATAAATCAACTCATGTGGTAGATAACAACGTCAAATTCTCAATGCTATCGTTTTGAAATCACACTTTTGGCTGTTTTCGCGCGCCTTTTTTGGTCTTAACGACTTCAAGCACCGTCCAATTAAAGCGTAATCGGTGCTCTTGCGCGATGACTTTTCGCAGCAAGCTCTCTTTTAATTAGCGTCCGTTCAACATTTCGCTGCCTATATCACAGTTGCAAAACAGGCTAAAACATCGTTGACATCGCAACTGTTATAAACGCTAAATTGCAACCACTAATACGACACTCGTTGCATTCCCCGGACTTATTTATACACGCACGTTAAACGAATTAAAGCAATCTCTCTCGTCTAACTACTCCGAAAAATTCCATTTATTTTCGCATTTATTTTTCACTTTATATCATTAATTCACGAGTTTTACTTTCGATCTATTTTCAAGTTAAAAACCAAAAAAAGTGAAATTACGGAATAATTATTTATGTATATGAAGGCATCGTAATTTGTCGAGTCCACGGTATTGTCTTACTGATAAAAAGCGGCATATGTCTCTACCAGGTATTGCGCTTCGTTTGTGATAGTCTCATATCAGAAAAGCAATTTGTCTCGTCTGCTTGATTCGTCTCACACATTGCTGTTTCTGTGTCTGTTTATAGTGACTGCGTGATATTTAAGTTATGAATATTTGCCATCTAAAATATGAGATTTGCGCTTTTAGAGCTTTAAATATATAGATGAATCGAAGGTAAAGACGAGTTTAGCCTGGTTACGTCTTCCTCTATGCACAAATCCAGCGTTTCTGTCTATTTTTGAACAGTCACTTATGTACAACGGATCTCTTCTCACAAACTATTTTAAATGCTAATTAATGCTCTGATACTGTTGTTTTCTCTTATTCCAACGAATTATCTTGGTGTACACAGATAAATTTTTTGCAGTTAAGATTTTCCTCTAGCTTTTCTAAAGCACAAGAATTTATCTTTTCTTTGTGTATTCACAAATATATATCGTTGAGAGCGGAATGAAATAACTTCGCCGTTCTTCTACTCAAATATGTAATCACAAGTTTAACCAAGACTGTTATAATTTATTGACAATGTTTCGATCCAATCAACTTTTAGAATTGTTTATTTTTAAAATGTGCTCCGCACATATTATATAACACAACATATCATCAACATAGTGAGCTTTCTCGTCATGACCTCAAATGTATGAGTTTATTAGATGAAAGATTGCTTAGTCAAAATATATGATGTCGCGGAACAAAAGGCATGTCGAGTTTTTTTCATTATGAAGAAATTAAAAAATTGTGCATTTCAAATTCGGACTAATCTCGAGAGTCTGCGTATCATATGTTATTGTCTAAACACATTTTCAATATGAATACACACTTTCATTTTATTATTTGTTGTACCTTTTAGATTTTAGACATTTGGATTAAAATGTATATTTTTGCGATAGCGTGGAAGAGCAAGTTTCTCCCTGTATTCAGCTTAAGATTTAGTTGTTTAATGAATCAAAAAGCTACTTCCATGAGACTTCCGAGCGTTTAGTTCGTCGTAGCGAACTCGAGTTTATTTATTTTATATTGTACGCGTAACTTGTAATTGTTTGTGATCGTTTGTATTTATAGAGTAGTTGGGGTTTTCCCGTCCATAGTTTTCCTCCAGACACAAATGAACTGTTCAACTTGTGCCAACTTGTGCATTTTTATTTCACCCGAACTCTACCAAAATCTTTAGGGATATTTATGCAGGACTGCAGATCTGTTTAGATCAGCAGGAACATTCCTTTGATTATTAACCTTTAAACAAACAGCAAACTTCTGAAATTACTTCACTAAACAATTGTTTTACATGTAAATAATAAGATTTTTGGAATTATAAAATATTATATATATTTTTTTTTGTTTTGATTATGCAAATTCTAAACTATGAATTCTTAGGATTACCTTGATTGTCAGATATTTATATTCTATAAATATTAATTAAAAATTCCCCTGCAGTTGAATGTTGCAGTATTATTTCAAGCTCTTCTTTAGATAAAATATTTTCCAATCATTGTACGAAGTTCTATCAGTCAATGCTATTCAAAAACTTGACATGCTTTCTCCACTCAGCAGAATCTCTGTAAATGGTGAAATCCATTACAGTTTAAATTCAAATTTGTGTTCATTAAATGAATTCTAGAATTGGTATGAATAGTTTTAGAATTATTAAATGCCATATTTTTCTTTATTTTCGAAAGAATATTTTTGTTTGGCTATTTCAGAATCAAAAGATATACCGAAACTAACTCCAGTTCGTATCGTTTAGTAAATATTTTCAGCTATACAGAATTTAAAATAGAATTTAACTCGTTTTTTAATTGTTTTCAAATGAATACAAAGTCTCGTATAGCGAATAGTCGTGTCGCGAATATTTTCCTGAATTCTAATTAACGTGCTCGAAATTGATGAAAACTGCCACAAGGTCTTTTGTGATTTTTTTAACTATAATAGAGAATAATAGTAATAGCGATTTTTGAGTCGATGAAAATTAAATTATATAATACACGTTGTAGAAAAAATAGTCACTTTAACGATGTTGAATATTTGTTGATTTTTAAGCCATTGAAACTTTGGTTATTTTTATCGAAGTTTAATTTCATTGTCTACATCTAAAGTTGAAATATTTTCATTTGTAACGAAATGAAAAATAATGCGGAAAGTTATTTATGAAGATAAAAAAACAAGACATATTTTTCAGAATCACTGAATTTACAATTGATGTAATATATAAAAACAACACAATGACTGATTGTTTCCTGTATTTTCGCTTGTGTTATTCTAGTAGAAAGTTCACAATATGAAAATATTTTCATTTTGATTAAAATCAGATTACTCAAAATATTTTCCAGAAACATAGAACATGGAATGATTACGTTTCTTTCATAATTGAATCTCAATTGCATGAGCTTGTAAGAATAATCCATTAGTGCCATGGAAAATTTGATTTTCATACAAGCCTTGATTTCAAAACATTTCAGACAAGATAAAGAAAATAAATCGGAATGGTCCTTCGTTTGATATTCAAAGCATTATTTATTTGTTATTTATAACCATGACAATGAAAATGCTTGAATATTTAAATGGAAACAATGCATCCCAATCAAACTCAATACTTTATGAAAAAGAGAAACAGAAGAAAACGGTATCGATCGGTAGCTTGAAAGGTGGATGAAAGTCGGTCTTTGTTGTTTTCGTGTCGAACATTTGTGTTCATTATAATTTGAAAAAGTGTTTTAAACAACTGAAATGAAAGGAATATTTCACAGTTGCCGAAAGTAACTTTATCGGCAAACTGAATCATTCTAGCCACGCCAATAAAATCGGCCGTCAAATCAGCATACGAAAAACATGGGCGATTTTCAATTTCGCGGCTCAATATATCTGGACAATTGTAGTGAAAGGAAGAGAAATAGGCCTTTGGCTCCGCCAGTTGGGTTTGTTGCACGGCTCATTGTGTTGAATCTTTTTTTCGAAAACGCGCCATTCGGTTTCGGGTGTTTTTGTTCCACAGATCCGAATGCCGGACAATGATCTGGCAGCAACATTGTCGATGAAAATCGTGACCAATGTTACCAGTGGCACTCGGCAAATAGCCGTCTCAAGTGGAGATAAAGTTTTTCATGGACCTATCTAGCCGCGAAAATCTCGTCGACTCAACGGTTCATCTATTAACTCCATTTTTCCACCGAACTTTATCACGCGCTGAATTCTTATCCCGCTAAAAGAAGCGCACGTTTAGCGTTTTTGTACGATAAGCTTTCTCGCAGTAATAAATATTTCCACCCCTGTCGGTAGGCCATTCGTTGGGCACTTGAAAGTTTTTGCTAATTGATTGCGATCGATGACGCGACACTTCAATTTATTTATTTTCTTATCGACAAACGGACGCGTTTACATTAACGAAGACTCATTTGCCTGTGTTTCAGAATGAGACTATGTTTTTTATTTTCCAACCACTTTGCAGACCTTTCGCTCGTCCATTCTTTCAAAAGAACCTCTCGATATCCAGACGCCATCACTCGGCCCATTATTTTTCTTCCTCATATTAAAAGGCACCAGTCAAAAGTTCTTCTTGATTAATAGCACGTTAGGCATTCATTTGAGATAATTAGGCAAACCGCGCAAATTCTGCTAGTTCCAATTTTTCCTTAAATATACTTCGACCTGGGTGGATCATTTTTAATTATTCAACTTCTTAGCCAAGACATTCGGTAATTTTAAGGTGCTGAGACAATACACCTCTATAATTGAATTTGTAATTAAAATGTTAAGCATCGTTTCGAAGAATTCGATATAACTCGTAGATTGGTAGCGTTTGCTTAAGCAAATTAGTAACTATAGATACTATTTTATTGCGGAGTGCTTCATATGAATTATGTATATTAAATATATCGATCAATAAAATTTCTAATAAAACTACCGCTAACAGTTGGTTTAATATCGACTCAACATTGGTGGTCACAGTATCCTGACATAAATTATAACTTGGTTTCTGGTGCAATTTTAGTGTTGTTAGCTTTTTTCGCAGTAAACAACTTCGGCTGATCCACCAGTGATACCTAGATACATTGACAATTTACGCCAAATCCAAGTCGGTTTACCAACAATTGGCAACCAATGCAGATAAAACGTTCAATTAATATTGGAAGTGTACATTGGTGTTTTACATAATTTATGTATTGGCTTTTAGTGTTGTTTAGTGTTGTGAGCATCTGTTGTTACAATACTCTCCGACTCAGCTGTATTTGAATTAATTAATTTGCTAATATTTAAGTTGGCTTATATCTAGTATTGGCAAAGAAAATACAACTTTTTTTATCAAATTGTTCATTCAAGCTCGTTTCTACTGCAATTTATTCGCTAGTGAGGCTAAATGCCAAATTATGGACCACAATTTTTATAATGTATGCTGGAAGTTTGATCTACATTATCTGTATTGGATATATGAAACATCAATATCAAAGTAATAGGTGCTCGATTACGTTTTATTTTTTGAAGCATAAAAAGTTAGTAAATGGCCCTTTATGAAATTAGACTCAACTGACTTCATTTTAATGTTATATAGCAAACATGATAGTATTGCTAAATAAAATTATATACAAAAAATGTGCGCTTTCCTCCTTTAGAAGAAAAAAAACATACCATAAAATCGTAAATCTAGACGTCTTTTAAGTTGATATGAATCATTAGAAGAAAACAATTATTAATATATTTGTAATTTGTTTGATATCTAAAATGATGATATATATATATATAATTGATTAATTCAAATAAAATGCAAAAATCTCTTAAAGAATATTTTCGTAATTAAAATCAATGTGAAAATAAAAGATAAAACTTAGCAATATGAAATACATCATTTTTCGATGTTTTGATTATGGTGATAGTGTTCATCAAGTTCCTCAAAAAAATATGATTCTATGTAAATTCAAAAAATATTTTATTGATTATAAAGAGAAAAATCAATTAAAATGATATTGAATATGCTTTTCAATTTCTATAGAAATCTGTATTTGCAAATGCACGGAACTTATCAACAGATGTATTTCAAAAAGCTTTGAAAAAATGCTATGAAGTAAGTAAAGTAACGCATTTCGATAGGAAAAGCGCTGGAAGCAAATTTTTCGATCGTCTTTCTTTCACAGCAATACGACAATGATCTTGCATTCCTTCGCATGTGTAAAATATTGGAATATATCATGAATGAACAGAATCAAGTATAAAAGTAAAACTTACTTTACATACAAATTTATGCACATAATACAAAAAGACACGCAAATATCAAAGAAATCATCACACCTTGACGAATTCTGCGATTCAATGAATTTCAATAGTGTATTTGCGTATCTCATGTAATACAAAAAGTTATTGTCAAAATTTCGCTGTGAAAATCGTATTTCGTGTTTTAAATTGTTTCATGAATACTAAATTTTAGGGTTTTAATTATACTAAAGTACGTAAAACTATTCTGTTTAGCATTATATTGTTCAAAGTACAATAAGAGGAAACAATTGAAAACCTTATTTGGTATATTTCCCCTCACTCTTTCCATAATACATAGTAGAGTATCAATTAAACGCGACTTGTGTTAGCATTCTATCTAATGATTCTTCACCGAGTCTTCGCAAAATCTGTTTTGCGATTCAAGTAGCAACTTGATTAAGAACTCAAATTATTCGAATACATTCATGCAGTTTTTCTCATTGAACAGTTTTTTGTTCAAATTCATACAACGAATATAACAAATTTCAATACTTTCGAAAACTTATATTCAAACTAAATCAAATGAGAAATCGCATTTGTCATATTTGAGAATGATTTGTTATAGTATTCCTTGTAGCAGCAAAAATAATTGTGGGTTTACAAAAATGACTTGTTTCAAATTGGAAGCTAGATTACATTTTACAGCCAATAAAGAAAGAAATGAATAGGAAAAAGGTTTACGGTGCTTTTTCTTGGCGCAGACTCACAAGCGAATTAACGAATAATTCGAAAACAATCGTTCGTTGTTTGCCATTCTATTTAACAGGATGTTTTAGTTCAATAACTGTCGACCATGAAAGGAAAGTAATACGATGCGCAAGAAACAAAAATTCCCGTATGCTTCTTTATGGCTTTTTATCGGAATTTAGTATATTGATAAAAATGGAACGAGGCGTGGCAGGTTTCGTATTGGATTTCAATTTGCATTTCGCTCAGCGCTCAGCTACGCTTCTTGGTGCTGCCGACCACCGCTACTGTCAACTTCAAATGCCATAAACGCATGCGAAGAATATTTATTTATCGTTCTGTTCTTGTTATTATTATTTATTTTTCCTTTGAGAATTGCGCTTTTTCTCTTTTGATATAAGTAGAAATAATATAACTTTGAGAATCTCAATTTATTCTTTTTCATAAGTATATGACTCTGGCATTCGTAAATATCAAAATGTGCATTCGTCTCACATAAAATGTATACGTATACGTATTTGAAAATTATGTTTTAAGCCAGTCAATATTGTTTATGTAGATTAATAATTATTTCATTGCATTTATTGCTTCGTTTAACAAAAGTTTCATTAATAAAAAACAAATTTTTTATGTGATTCCATATATTATTCATGAAAACACTTTCAAGTTACATTTAATTTTTGTTACGTTTTGTACTAAATTAATAATTGTCTGGAATATAATTACTTCAATTAATATGTACAATTGAACAATAATTAGTTATGGTTTTTTATGAGAAAAATAATTAATATATTTTGTATAATTATAAGAATGAGGATGAATATTCTGTAATTAAAGTAATGATTCGAAGAAGAAATAGTTTCAATCGAAATTCAGTTTTTTATTTCACAACTAATAAAAATATGAATATGAATTATACCCTGTTAGTTTCATTGTTATTAGTTTGAATTAATAAATATTGATGTATATCTTTTCTAGCAACACATATAAATAAATAAAGTAAAATATAATTAAACTGATGAGCAAAGCTCATTATTTATAAAATGTTTACGAAAAGCCGATAAGCGGTTAATGAAATCCATTAAAAATATTCCCAACATTCTAAAACAGAGAAATCGTTTTCATTTCATACTAATATTGGACGTTAACATTGATAACATAAAATTGTTCAATAAATATATAATTAAAATAAAATCAATAACTTATACAATTATTTTCAATTATACATTGAAATATTATTTTAACAATAATTATTCAACTATGAATTACTTTTTTATGCATAAACTAGACCTCATAATGAACTTTTTGTGCAATTAGTACACGAATTGTAAAAAATTGATTCATAATATGAATCAAATCTATACAACATATCAAATTTGATAATAATTTGGAGCAGTATGAGATTGATGATGAATTAATAAAAGTTAAAAAACGTTAGATTTCAATTAAGATCATTAAAATGAAAGTATGCGATGATAGATCATCCGGGGAAACAATATTGAACGTCTATAGAAAGAAAACACGAATGTTTTGCGGAATTTGTGGTACAAAAGAACGCGATGAAAAATCCTTTGAGCTGGTGCTCAGTTGGGGGTTGTGGGAACAGCTCGGCAGGAAACATACAATTTAAAAGTATTAAAGTATATTGTGTTTAACCAACGGGCGTGCGCATTTGCAACCAACTAGAAATAATCGACTGATTCCATGAAGCGCGTTTCGTATTGCTTTTTGTTAGGCGTCATCATTTTCTGTCCTTTCGAGAATACATTAAACTCACGAAACGTGCGAATCAGTATCCAAAGTGTTCCTCAACGAGTTTCGATAACAAATTCACGCTTGTCAGTTCATCAAATTTGCTCGCAACGTCGATCGGTTTTTCTTGCACAAATTTGTGTCCCGAGCTGGAAGAGAAAAAAGGATGACCACGTTGAAAGAATTTCAATCGACATTTCATTCGGTAATCGAGTGACCATTATTCAAAACAGTTTCGGAATCATCAGGCCAACCAAAACTGAAACCGCGATTGAACAAACTCCATAAAACCGAGAAGAGACCAAAATTTCATTTTCCGCCGCGATGAAATAAATTATGGACTTTGATTAGCATGCAAATTGAACCGCAATAGAGATTTCAAGCGTTGTGTGATATCGCGACAATTCGTGTAATTATAATTAAGCACAAAGTGTGGGAATTAATGTCAGTGTTGAAGTTGCATAGATAAAGTGTTCAAAAATTTAGTTTCAACTGGATTTATTCAGTATCGGCGGAGGCTGCAACTGTCCTCGGGTGCACTCATTTGAGCACTGCATTGAACGCGCGATTCGACAACTGACTCCAGTTCAAGTTGCCGACGTAGCAGTAGCGAATACGTGCACCGTCTGTGCAGTGCACAATGTGTAATGCATACGTCGTTGCAACCGCATCATGGCGTACGAACAATTTGTCACCTACGCTGACACTGCGCCACTGCACAACCAGTTTGTTTGATAGGCTGGGATTAATTAGCTTTATCTCCACATTAGAACACGCATACGTGTTGTTTTCCTTTTCAATAAGTTTTACTTTGTGTTGCACCATGCAAACTGTATAAAAACGTTTCGGGCTAGAAACAGACTTATTATAATTGAACGTCAGGCATTGCGGAATATTCGTTTAACTCTAATATAATTGTTTGAGCCATCAACAACAAAAGGTGCGATTGTCGTGATAATAGAGACTGTGTACAAGCGCCGCAGAATCCATCTCTAGAAAACATAACAAGAGCTTCGTTCTAGACGCTCAGATAATTTAAAGGGAAACTAGCGTTGGGAAAACAGTAATCGTTTCGGGGTTTGGAATCTCACAGTCTGGACTTTGGACAACGAATATGTAAACGGCTGACGCTACTGAACAGTAGAAATATAATATTCAGTGTTGTTCGAGAAAAATATGTGAGTTAAAGCGTTCTTGATTCAACAATGACGAACTAATTGATTTATGCTAAATTGATGGTTCAATAATTGTGTAATTACAGTGAATTAAGCTTCACAATCAAAATTAACGTTCAAGTTGGTGGAAAGTTAAAATAACGCTGAGTTTACCTTTATGGTAGGCTATAATGGATTGAAATGATAATCAATCACATGTGAGGTTATATCATTTGAAAATAAATATGATATGGAAATATCAACTTGAACTCATTCCGGTTAAAAGGTCGCAAATATTATGAAAATGACATTCTAAAAACAGATCATTTCCATAGTTTATGCAAAGTAAAGACAATTTTTCATCAAAGCACAGAAAGATCTTTTTTATAATAATTACAAATTTAATTGTAATCATGACTATATGTTTCTTTAATAACGACAACAATTGTTTTAAAGAAAGTTTCAGTTGAACGATTGCTAGAATTGTGGATTTATATATCCTACTTACTACAAAAGAGATACCACAAAATCATTAGCACTATTAGCACGACTGATTATAATCGTATTACTTATTATGATTCGGGTTGCTGTAATAGAAAATTTAGTATATTCTATCCAATCAACTTCACAAAACATTTAAGAACTATCCGTTATAAGTAATTAAACAAGTTAATATATTAAATTCATTTATTTTCGTTATTCTCTTTATTGATATTTATATTGAGCAATAGAATTACTTTTTATCTGTATATATTATATTACATATGTATTCCACATACATATTCTTAAACAAATATTTCTCATAAATTTGACATTTCATGTTTTTTGTTATAAAGATAATATGATTCCCTTACTACTTTTATAAAAAATAAAATAAATACATATTAGTATAAAGATGACAATTTGTTTTTCTTTAGTTTCACATCTGTACACTTTTTTCTTTAAACGTTTTCCTATTCTATTTATCTAAATATCAAAATGTTATTACAACCCCATTATCATATTCATTACAAAAATGTTAATAACATCATGTTATTCTTTACAATGCTTCCTCCTTTATTTTATTGGAGCTTATATTGTTTCTCAGTTATATTATAATCACATTATTTTGCTGAAGCTTTCCTTTACTTAGTTTTAAAGAAAGAATTAGTAAGTTAAAACTAGTAAATAATTTTGTAAGTTAGATTCACTAAATTCTACAATAACATTTCTGAGTGAAAGATAGTATATTTTTTGACAACAAGATTGACTTTTCATCTTAAAAATACATATTTATGTTTCGAGTTATTAATAATGACGAATACTGCCATACAAGAAACTACAGATTATTACGTGGAAGTGTATTATGCAGAAAGGGTGGATCTAAAAGCTCTGGAGGCCTACTCATAAGTGGATATCATATAGTTTTCAGTGGTTGAGTTATTGCGTTTAAAAGGTGCTTTTTAAGACGAGAAATTAATTAAAACAAATAGTTCAAGTTGTTGAAGTACGACGGCTCAAAACATCGATGCTTCTTATATTAATAAATCAAGTTCAGTGGTACATGGTTTCACATTTGATGTTGAGATCTAAGTGCAGCTTGATAAATGAGTCATTAGGCGAAATAATTCCTTCCTCTGTGTCACGTGTTATTAGATATAACGTAATACCCTACTGAGTTAATGATATTTTTTAGCCCAAATCGTATTGAAAATGTTCTAATTCAGAAGTTTGAATAATGCAGAATAATTGAAAATGATTAATTTCATAAAAACATTGTTTTATTATAAAATTGTGAGAAAGAATAATTTAAGCAAAAAGTAAAGTAAACTAGCTGAATAATCTAAGGTTATCTTTTATTCGTTGCTCAAGGATTTCACTGCAAGCTCTCGTTCGTAAATAATATGACGGTATCACACGTTAGCCATTTGGAAGAGTAGTGTCACAGGGTCGGCAGAGAGATGCTTGTATTCTTGAATGCAATTTTAGGAAACTCGTTACTAGCTTTGGCTTATCTAACTTTTGTCGCGTGAATCGTAAAGAGCATCAACCTTACGGTGCCATTATTATTATTATTGTTGTTTCGAAAGCGTCATTGGCTTGGTAAAGCTCGAATAAAGCGCTTCTTTCAGATTTGTACAGGTCAAATGTAAAAGTCCACCGTTTCCTTTCGACTATAGGAGATAACTTACAATTCAATTTTATTCAGAAATCAGTATACGGTTTTGGTTTAAATCTAGTTTAGCAACAAAATTTGATGAAAATAACCGCTAAATTTATATACCTCTGATTTACGATTTGACTTATTTTTTACAATTTAATCAAAATAAAACAATTTGTCTGTAAGATAAAAATGATAGTAAAAGGTAAAAATATTTCTTAACGATTTGAAACGAAAAATCTGAATTCATCATTGAAGTGAATGTTTAAAAGAATGAAGTTTATAATGCATACTAAATACTTTGAAATGTGATTCGATAACTAAAATTAATGTTTGTATGACATATTATGATCAAAGTTACAATTTTTCATAAATCGATAAATATGAATATGCCAGAGATATGTCCTTTGGCGGGAATTATGATAAATTGATTGTACTGTTGTTCGTTTGACGCATAAAATTCTAGATTTGAATGACTCATTTTATAACATTAATTTTATACTTTGAGAAAATTTGCAAAAGTTTTTAAAGCTCTTTCTATTCAACAAAACGTTCTAACAAAGATACAAAGTGTGCTGAAAGTTATTGATATTCTACAATGCATAAAATCAACTGCTATATAATTTCAACATTTTATTGTATATTTAATGGTAATTTTATAAATTCAATAAAGTGTGAAGTTTTTGTAAGAATGTAGTTTTTTCCTTGGAAGTACTAATGAAAGGAATTAGCGAAAGAAAGCGAAGTATATATATCTAGAGTTTGGAAAGAGTGGCAGGACCATTAGAGCGTTAGTTTTAATTAACGTGCTTACTTTTGACTACATCAAACGCACACTTATATACGTGCACGTCCACTGATAATTAATCCAATAGCAGTATTTTTCACTCATTACCAGAGACGGGACTCCCCAGAGTGTCCCATTCGGAGAAGATGAAAATCTCCCTCTGGATTTGGCTTGTAGTCTGCCAACCGATACTCGTTGAGTCGGAGCACGAACTAAACTTAGTTTCGTTAGTTTGCGACATTTTTTCAACGCTCATCGTGTCTGCAGATTTTTCATCAGAATTCTTCAACTTTTCTCATTAATTAGGCATAAGTCCCCGATGAGATTAAAATAATATTTCATTCTTAAAATTTTTTCCTCAGGATCAAAATATTCAAATATGTACTTACCAAGAGATATAAATTATGCAGTTACTTTAATATCTTATGTTACTGCATTTTTGAGTTTAATGAATTAGAGCTTATTTCAATTATTCACAGTTTCAAAATAAAATATGATGAAATTCGAGATCTAATAATTAAGATTAATTATGCAATGAAATATATCAGTTGTATGTTTTGAATACGTACCCTTCGACTATGTCCATCTTTAGGATTAAGGTCTGATGCGACGGTTCCGAAAATAGTTGGCTGAAACAAAAACATTGTTTTAATGATAATTTGTAATATTTCACTGTAATAAAAATAGCATTCAATGAAGCCTGATAAAAATGAACTTATAGAATAATAAGAACGCTTATTGATACAAAGCTTCAATTGCTTTTGGTCGATTAACTTGGGAAGACACATTTATTAGTCTAGAGTATTATTCCGTTTAAGACTTAACGGAATAAAGAGAATTAGATCCCTTGAGCTTCTGTTTCATGCTTTATAATTGATCGCATCGACAAGAGAAAGCCATTTTTAAATCTGCAATTACATAAGTAAATATAAGAAATCGATTCGTGCTGTCGTCATTGTTGAAATAATCAAATCAAACTTAACTGTTTGTGTCCATTAAATATAATTTTACTATTCCAGCATAGCCATAAATTTTTGTAAAATTAACATTCATTGTCTGTTCACTTAAAAGTGTAAAAAATGTGCTCGTTCATTTTCATGTAATTCCAGTATATGATACAAATAAATAGAACATATAACAATGTGTGTGTAAACTCAAAATTAAAATCAAGCGATTGAAATGATCTTAATTCATAGAGAATGTAAGACTTTCTTCTTATATGAGGCTTCGTTTTATTTTTCATGCTGCTGGTAAAACTAAATATTATGCGGAATACGCTGAACCATAAATTTTTAACACCTTAGTCTCTAGGTACTAACTTACAAAGCAAATCACTATCTGGCCATTATTTTAGTCGCTGTTTTAATATTCGTAACGCTGTGCTTACAAATTAAAAGTCTTTTCAGGAATAATGTTACACCACCGTATTAAAAACTTTTGAAAAGATAATAGCAGAGAAACTCAATTGAAATTGCATTGTTATTTCTTTCGAATACTTAAATGTTGTTCCTGGCCAATTTGAATATTTTTAAAGTTACTCAACGATTCATTTGAATATCTCCACTCAACTTTAATCGAACAATATTATGATACAGGATTTAATTTCGAGCGAGATTAAAAATTCCAGATTCTTTTTTGCGAACGAATCTCCGAATAAAAAATTCTTCTGTGATTGCTTTGCTCTTTATACTGCTTTACATTATCTGCGTATCTGTTATTGCTTTGTTTTTTATGTGTCAGCAATATCAGCACATATGTTTATTGCTTCTCCTTCAGCATCAACATCGAGTTCTTTCCACACGTTTTCATACTTTTGCACCTAACAAAATGTTGTTTGTTAGTTTTGTTCGTACAATCTTGATTCTACAATAATAAATTTAATATTTTGTGAAAATAATTTTAGTTATTAGTAATAAATCACTAGCATATTTTGGAAAGTAATTATTACTAAATGAGTTTGTAAAACAGAAAAGTAACTAATAGCGATGAATCATCTTAGTAACTCATCCAGAAAATTATGTTTCAAAAATTACAATTTCGCAGTTGGAGACGTAAATATTATTTATTTCGGACCACGAGAAGAAAAATGGAGTAGTTTCATTCATATTCAAAGCTATTGTATGGTAACCTGAGGACAAAATCATCAATTATGATTCACCAAATATAGCTTATATAAAATTTTCTTCAATGTCAAGAAAACATTAATTTCAACAACATTTATTCCATTCTTGACAGAAATGATTAAAATTCGAATCTTTTTCTGATTATAAAAAATATCATTTATAAAATGATCAAGAGAATATAAGGAAATAATAACTGCATTTTTTTGGTGTAAATGGTTTGGTAGTTTTAATCTGATTTTTTTCGCTGTGTATAAAAACAAATAACATAAGCACCAAAACAAAATGTAAAACATATGTAAACATAGAAAAACGAGGGACGCGTTAATCTTCTCGCATATTCTGCAACTTAAAAATCAATTGAAGATATAAACCCCGATTGACCTCTGGACAAACAAGAGCCAATTAAATTCTCTGATGGCGCTGTGGCAGTCACGCATAGAGACGCGACGAATCCCAGGATTTACGAGACAATATTAAGCGATGCAACTGCCGTGCAATAAATGCCGTTTTATTTATCGGCAAAACATCGATAAAAGGTGCAGTTAAGACTCAAAAAGTGTTTGTCATTCTTACCTATTACGAATTTTACGACAATTCCAACGCCAACTGAACGAATCCCTTAACTAGTTGAATTGAAAACAAATATTGCGTTATGTTCTCGCTATTATTTATTCCATCGAACTGTAAAAAGCTGATGAAACTATCATTCGTTTTAACATGGAACCTGACTGAATGTTTGCTATTTCTTTCATTGGATAGACTAAAATGGAAAAGGTTGAAGTAAAAAATTGAAATAAAATAAATCCAATTATAGAATTGAATACCTTTTCCGCAAATTCAAGAGTTGTTTATTAAAATCATATCTGTAGTGTTCAACATTCCACGATAAATGTGAGCAACTTTAATCGTATTTTATTGCGCAAATTAAATTCAATCACAAGCATATTTCCTTGGTTAAAACGCATGACGCAAAATCGACCCCACTATTGAATCGGCAAAGGCAGTCGTATAAATGGTACGTGTATAATCGTATTGTCTATTTTAGACGTGAGTGCATCGAAATGAGTGCTGGTTACCTACTTGTGCTTTCTATATGCATTGCGATCGCGTCCACTTCATTTGCTCGAATTTTACATGTGCATGGTAAGTTCATATATCACAATAATTCATATTTTTCGATAATTCCAAATCTCTGATAATGATTTTAAAGCCGTATTATAAATTTACCTATTCTCAAAACGTGTTCATATTTTGTGTTTGGCAGTTAATTTGTATGCAATAGATTTGATTTAATCTTACTAAATGTTCAAAAAATAAGTGAATTGCAAATTTTTCTATCGTTGGTGAATAGTTATCTTGTAATTAATGAAGTAATTTCCAAGAAGCTGGAGTATGAACGTGAGTGTAGTGTAACTGCACATCTATATCTTTAGGTTACACCACATGTTGTCTAAGAGGCATCAGCGGTGAAATTTACACAGCAAATTCAATCGCGCTTCAATAACGCGTTATCTCTCAGCTAATTCCATCGAGCGATATTGTAAAAATTGTAGTTGCATGAAAAATGTTTATAACGCAGATTCCTTGGACTGACATTATTTTACCTCAAATTTTAATGAGAATTTTTGATCGGCAAATTTGGCTCAAAACTGCACAACGGCGTAGTGAAACGTGTCGTCATGAAAGGAGACGTAATTTGTCGGTGATGGATTGGGCAATTAATCAGCGAATCTATGCGTCTCCGTTAAATCACTGGATTCAATCAGGTCATATTCGCGTGACAAGTTAAACGGGATCGAATAAAGCGTGTCGCCAAAACACGGCAAGTCGAATTGAGTCGAAGAGTAATCAAGAGATGCAACACAGTGGCACAAATACAAGACCACGAAACTTAGTTGAAAATGTCGAGCCGCGTTCATATATCACATATCATATATCGTAGGTGTAATTATGAGGACCAAATAAGCAATCGATTGTAAATCTATCCACATATCAGTTTGCATGTCGCATTGATATTAACAGGATTATTTATTAATTATTCACTCGCTTGCTATTGACCTTTTTTTGTTTCAGATAATAATCTGTTGGACGTTCAAAAAGAAAGCTCGAATGAAACTAAAAGACTACAAAACTACATTCCCATTCCACCGAAAAAGCCTTTTAGGTAGAGATTAATTTGATTTAATTTTACATCATGTAAGACTTTCGTCACATTTGACAAATCAGAAAAACGTGGAAGAACTCTTTTTAAAAGTCGGTCTTTTTCACAGAAAAGAGAATTATTCATTGCATTTCGTTACTTTTAGAAGTATACATAATTTGACGGAAAAACTTATTTTCATTTTTCTCTAGTATGTTACATGACATCGATGTTGTATGAAGATTCTGTTACCGACATATTACATGATTAGTATATTTGATGAGTAATTTCAATTTATCAGTCCATGAAATTCATTTTTAGTATCATATAGTTGAACAGTCTTATGTCAATTAATTTATGGTAATGATAAACTCAAATATTGGTTTCAAGTGATCAATACATCAAAATTTGTCGTATGTAAATATAAACATCTTCAGGACTTGTAAAAAGATGTTTGCTTTGAATAAAGTAAAAATATGGAACCAGAATGTTATAGATACTTTTTTCAAAACTTTTCTAGTTCATTATATACGCCATTCGAGATTATATTCGTTTTCAATAATCAGTTTGCATGTAAATATATATTTGAAATTTATAACACGAATCACTTGTGAGTTTTCTTCGTGTTATGCTAAATTGAATAACTTCATAGAACTTACAGATAATTATTAAAGTTAGCGAGTCTACGATAGAGGGATGTTTATAATGCAAGACGCGAAATTTACTTTATAATGCAAAATAAACAGTTGCAAAATGTATTTATTATTTCAAATCTTTAAATCTGTATCATTGAAGTTTCAATTAAACTTATATTGTATAGAAATTTCATAGAGAAATTGAGTAATTGTTCAAAAATATGATAACATACACGATCTTTCCTCTTAACTTGAATAACATCATTCTGCTAAAGTAGATTTACGATTTGCTGATTCTTGATAGCTTTATTGCTTTGAGTTATGACTAATTCATTGACAGAAACGCATTTAAAAGTAAATACGTATTCATATAAATCTTAGCATCAGATTGATCTTGATCATTTTCTCAATTACAATCACAAAAATATTTATCGTCATTTTACACTTCACGAAAGATTTTAATTGAATTTCTTAATGAAAACTTCTTCCACAGAAACGACACTGATGTTTTCGCAAATATAGATGAAATTTCGATCGTGAATCTTGAGAAAATCAGTTTTATCAAGCCATCTGATTCGAAGATACAGAAGAAGAAACCTAAGAAAAAGAAACTTTGGAAATCCGTTAAAAGTAAGTTCTTCAATGTATATAAAAGCCTATGTGCAAGCGAAGCCTCACCTTATACTGATTCTATAGAGTCAGTGTCGTTTTAAACTTTTTTCCCAGGTTTCGCGAAACGAAATATGAAAACGGAAACCAAGGACCTCAGAAATACATTATATGAAACTCTGAAAATGCCTGAAGAGCCATCATCAAAAATAAGTACGCCAGCAAAATTCCAAAATGATCGTTCTCAATTTAGAAGAATTGTATCTACGCCGAAACCACTGATTGGCACTTCAAACAGCGCTGACAATAAATTGATATCAGAAAGTTCAGAATTCGCAGATGAAGCCACTGAAGTTTCCTTTGAATCTTCCATGGAAGCTAGTGTTTCGTCAAAGGAAAAGGTAATTTACAATGTTCAACAAATAATTTTATATGTAAAACCTTTCCGAACATTGAGAGATATTGTGTAACCTTATTTTGCTGTTAAAATCGGTTGTTTTGATTAACGTTAAACAGTTGTTTTAAGAAATTGTATCAAAGCAAAAGTAATTTTAATTAAAGCAGGTAGTTCTAGTAGTCAAAACTAATAATTGATAGTGGTAAGTTACAGAGATCTATTTGGCAGCGATTCGAATTTCGTGAAATCAAGTTTCTGTGTGAAATCAAATTAAATTCATCGTAAATAGAAATCATTTGTCATTACATTTTTTCAACCAAGACACGTCATTAAAACTTGAATTTTGTGTTTAGATAACAGGAGAGCTAGAATACTACAAAGGTGTTCCAACTATGGGACAAAAGTTATCTGGACCGAGTATAGAGGAAGTCATGCTGAAATTTGGAGAGCACAACGATGAACTTAGAAATGAAAACATGTGGACGGGCTACACAAGAATATCGAATTCATCTATTCAGTCAGAGGAATTTGTCCCGTCGCATAGAAGCGTAAAGGAAAGGATCGCTTTACTTGCAAACCCAAATGATAATATGATTATAAACGAGTCGGAAGACCAATAGAACTAACAAGCCAAAATTAGAACAAAATGATAAAGTTCAACGTGAGATGTTGAACCTTATCATTTCTATAATAATTAGAAAAGAATCGAGTTCCTTTGACTGAATATTTAACACAATTTTGAGCTACTAAAATAGAGCAAAATCTGCATTCTTTGAAATATATTAGTTGAGAAGACAAATTTTTTTGATTTTGGAAACGTACTGTTTCTTCTAAGAGTTGTTTTCATATTAATTCGAAACTTAACTTGTCGTCTCGTGGTAGTTCGGTATCATTTTTATTTTACCCATCGCCAATAACACGTACGCCAATTTCTAATTTCGAATTCAAAGTCGCATCAAACGAGATTTAGTTCGGATTATCGATTCGTCTAGAGCTCAAGTAATACGATTTACCCGTCTTGAATTCTAAACCTAAAATATTTATTTGATATCAAAAGTTTACTTAAACTCAAACTTTTTTTACTTTTCCAAGAAAATATCAAATAATTAAGTGTGTCATTGTGTAACTTTACTTGCAAATCTCAGTGTAAATAATACTTCGAAATAAATGTATATTTGTTAAGTGGCAACTATTTTCAAAATTCATTACTTTTCCAAACTGCTAAACAAAATAATCAACGTGTTGTTATAAATAGGAAAGAGTGATGTCCAACCAATAGGATTCACTAAAAGAGACGATAAAAATTTATGACCCCTTGCAGTCGTCAATTTCTGTCGTAGCTATAGAATGTGTGTATGACATCGCGTCAAGACTTATCTATCACCATATCTTTCAACTATCGCTATTCTCATATCAAGTCTTGTCAAATTGTCAACTCTTATATCAGTATCAAAAGATAAGAAATCACATTTAGACTTTGAATCAAATGATCAGTTAATATATTTTTCTACAATAACAAGATTTATGCGTTACGTTATATTATTTTCAACGACTTCTATAAGTACAATTTTATTTTGAACCATAATTTTCAAGCTTAAATAAAGAATATAAGAAATAAGCTGCAAATTATTGCATACCTATTGTACTTACTTAGTATTTTAAGTACTACAAAATTAAAATGTTCATGTGATCCACGATATTTAATTGAAATAGTATTAAAATAAAAATGAATGTCGCATTTACAATGATTGTCTTGCAATGAATTCTCATTTTCCCCTTCAATTAATTTGAATAAATTAAATACTTATTGTATCTTTGTATTTATACTTCATTTAGAGATCTTATTGATTTTGCTATATTTAAATAAAATTAACATGAATATTTCAAAATGGAAATAGAAAGTTATATTAGACTGTCAAATTGAATCGAATAATGATTTAACTTATATAACTATTAGCATTAATTAAAAGTTTTGATCGCTTGAAAAATTCAAACTATTATTCAATTTTTTTATAAAACATATAACTTCATATTATTTGGAGTATTTGGTAGTATAATATGATAATAATAATAATGTACTTCAGTGTTAACTAATTGATATTCGAAAATGAAAATGGTGTCTACCTGATGAAAGTTACTGCGCTAACTTAATCAAGCGACGTTGCAATCGACAGGCTAATTGGCCACTTTTTACTACTAAAAACACAATACACTCGTGTAGTAATATATACCACTTTTTTGAGAAACAAGTACTTGAATGGATCGAAATGCACGTTGCTGTAAGAATGGAAATTGTACACAGTAGAAATATTACTGTCAGTTAAATAAGGTAACAGCATATACTATTATGTTTCGCTAAAACATAAGTTTTCGGAAAATCAATCGTTATATATACTTCTTGATGAAAAATACAAAATAAGGAGAACAAATCATTGCGTACATTTCAATT
Source organism: Psix sp. ZL-2020 (assembly GCA_022817045.1). NCBI lineage: Eukaryota > Metazoa > Arthropoda > Insecta > Hymenoptera > Scelionidae > Psix > Psix sp. ZL-2020. Next base: position 39,745 of record JABFQD010000084.1, read on the forward strand.
TGACGAAATTATTATCTTTTTTATTTATTTTTTTTTTTTGCGTGTACACATATATTATATATATGTAAATAACGTTTTTTTGCATTTTTTACATGCTTTTTATCACTAATTATATTTTGATAAGAAAATCCGCAGAAATACGTTTTTAAGATTTCAGTTTATTTTTTTACATGCTATATTAAAACTCATTTTCACATACGAATGCCAAGTTTATAGACATTTTTAGTTATATAATTGTTAAAGTAAACATTTAAAATATATTTTGTACTTCTGTTTAAATTTTTCTTATGATCTAAATTTGCTGGATCCGAAACATGAAAAATTCAGGTTTCAAAAGCAGCGACGCATTGTTTATTCTTTATCTTGAAAGAATACTCATCCCAAAGGACAACATGTATCAATGAACATGTACATTTTTAGACGAATCGCGGCTAAAAATAATCTGCCGCAAAGCATTAGAAATTTATTTAAATGATTTTTATATTAATTTCTTTTGCATTAAGAACATTAAAGTTAGTAAAATATTAATAAAGTGCATGTACATCTAATTTTTTTTAAACAGCGCTATATTTCGTGAGAAAAACTTATTATAATTTTCGTTAATTTAATTCAATCTTGGAAAACCTAAATATGTTATAGAAACAAATTAACATTTATAAAAGTAGTTAACTGATTATATACCTCACTCACATATCATTTAACTAGTTATTGCAAAATAATTTCATTTGAGCACATCAATAATTTTGTAATAATAGTTGATAAAATCCATTTAAACAATGAAAACAAGTGAGAAATGAAAATTCAAATAAAAGTACACATTTTTTACAGATGATTTCGTTTTTTGCAAAATGCCACTTTACTGTGTCTATTATAAATTGTTACAGATAAATTTATTGAATTTTCAAAAATAAATGTTTCAATAAAATTTTCTTAAGAATATAGTGGCTAATTTAAACGATCGCGAACGATCGTTGTTCGCGATTTTGTGATCGCAATTTGTGATTTTGTATTCTTAAACTGCAATGAAATGTATATTTTTCGCAAATCATCACTATTATGAACATATTTTTTTGATTTTCGAAAATATGGAAATCTTTTTTAAAAGCGAAACATTAACTTTATTTTTTAAACTTTATTCACGATGCGATCAACAATTAAATACAAACATTAGTCGTAGCTAGTACTAAATATATAAAACATGAAAATGTCATAAGTTTTTTTTGACATTTAAGTTGAAAAATAAATTTAAAAGATCGTATCTTTAAAAAGTTCTTTAAAACCATTAACTCTTAAAGTACGATTCAATTTTAAATTTAAATTATTGAAACATATTTATTTATAAAAGTACACATCTATTCATTTATATAATTCATGAATGGCTTTTGCCTGCAATGAGGAAAGTAG
>JABFQD010000085.1:0-41120 GCA_022817045.1 Psix sp. ZL-2020
AATACATACAAATCCTGACAACAATTTTTATGCAAAAATTTAGAACAAAAACTGCTTACATTTGTGTAAATCTAAACTGAACACATTTTATATATATTATCTCTTACAATAATTATGCTTTCTGTATTTAACCGAAACGTACCTGTAAAATATAATAATTTAAATCCACAACTTGTTGTCTCTGTTTCTCTGGCAAATGGATGCCGCTTTGTTCAAAATCAAATAAAAACAATTTCGAAACATAATCGTCATGTTCCGTCGTTGGCATTACATCTCCATTTTTCAGTACACGAGATAAACTATCATACAATTGAACATGCGTATTTAATCTAAAACAGCACAAACATTTATTACTTCAGAAATAATAAATTCATTAATCAGTAACTACGATTAATACTTGATAATGACTTTTCTACTACAGTACTAATGCGAGCATGTGCCTGCTCTGCAGCCTTTGAAAAAGATCTCTGAGGATGGACTAATCTTATGAACTCTGCTAAGTCTGCTACTTTGCATAATGTGTCTGACAATTCATCGAATATCTCAACAATTTTTCGATTCCGATTACTACTGGTAGCTTCTTCAATTAATGTTTCAGACTTTGATAGAGCTATTTCTGTCAATTCATGAAACCCTTCTGGCGTTTTGAGTTCTGGAATTCCAAACAGTCCCTAAAAATAAGAAAATATGTAATTGAATAAAACAATAATGATTAATATCATTATTATTATATTATTATATTATATTATCACAACATTATATAAATAAATAATTTGATGTGTTGCAAATTAAAACATGAAATTAAAATCCCACAATTCGAATGTGTCATATCAAAGTAAAATTATATACATTTACATAATTTCAATATGTAATGAAATATAAACATAATAAAATATAAATATTTAAAAATAACTATACAATTATACATACAGTTTCTTTAGAGTGGGAAAATTTAGGCTGCTTATTTCTGGGCTTCTCGTTAAAAACTGAAGCTAGAGGAGACCATGTCGTGACACTTTGACAGTTTTTCAGCGGCTGTTTTAAACACTTATTCCATAACGACAACATTATCAGTATTTTCAAATTCACGAATTTTTTATTGTATCAATTTGTCGTACAAATTCGAGCCATAAACATTTATTTGACAAGAAAATTATAGGTTAGATTTCACATAACATTGTCGAATCAAAAGTTGCTCTGAATTACTAACTACTAATATTGTACAAGAATCAGAATTATCTGTCAATTAATTGGATTCTGTTATTTACATATAAAAACGTGAAAATAGATGACAGTAACTATTTCTAAAAAAAAACAAAACAAATATTTTAATATTCTTGATTTAAACCACAAATGAGATAATGGTACTTGAAAAGTAACAGTTGAAAGTTACATTTTATTACGCAAAAGTCATTTTTGATAAGGACAATAACACAATTATAATATAATACATTTTCGATCAATTTCTACATTATTTTTTATTAGATTTTATATTTGCCATGATTTTTATTTACGTTGTCAAAATTTCTTATTCCGTTCAAATTTTGCCGCCTAAAAAGCAACAGTAGCGCCATTGGTGAGATTAGGTGTGTTTCTTAGAACTAAATCATTTTTGCGAAAAATAATATGAACTTCTACAGGAATTCCGTTTTTCCTGGAAGAAGTGAATGCACACTATGAGCCGAGCTTTACGTATATTATCTGAAGTGGTAAAAAAATTCCTCCTCGTTTCCGCGGTGAAAAATAAATACATTACTTCTCTCACGGTAAGAAGAAAAATAAAAAAGGCAGTGTGACATAATTCATTCAGCTTGAATAATAATTCGAATTTGCGCTCATGTTATTGTATAATTAACAATTTATATAAAAAACATTGTATTTTGATTAGCAAGTAGTTTCGCTAATTCTTAAGCGGTTTCTTACAACGCATATGTTATGACAATGTAATGGTTGTTAATTAATAGCTCCATTTTTTTAATTTACAGCTTAACATTTGTATATTGTTCTTTTCAACAATTACTTTTCATCGTTTTCGAAACATTTGTTTTTATTTTGCAGGTGTCATTTATGTGACACGCACAGTACATTGTTTAACCTTATTTTTAGTAACATAATTATTAGTTGAGATAATTGCGAAATCTTCGGTAGCGATGTAAAAGACGGTAGTTTTTTTTTTTAACAATTTGATCGATTTGTTACAATAATTTTTATTTTTATCATTTTACCATTATTAATAATTTAACCATGCTGGTTTTTCCTGAAAAGTTTTAATTTTCATTTAAAAATAGATTTTAAGCTATCTTGGTTAGAATCTAGCGAAAACGAGACGATGGAAATTAATTGCGACTGTGATAAACTTTTCGCGTTCTGCTATGAAAAAAGATATTTTATTTTTCATTTTATATTCATGATGTTATTTTTAATTAAAGTCGTTGTAGTCTTAATGAAAAGGTGAGATTTATTGTTGGTTTATTTTCAGTGTTTAACTTTCTAAATAAATATTTTTTATGATTATTTATTTTTAAGAATTTATTAATTTAAATTTAAATATTATAATTTATTTGTTATCTATTAATTTATGAAATATGAATATTTGTTTCAACTTGTTATTGGGACACATAAAATAATAAATCATGATTTTATATGTTATTACATTTCGCTTTTTAAAATAATTGCATTTTTTAATGCTTTGAAGATAATACTTTGAACTGATATATTTGATTAATTTTGCTTTTGTTAATTTTCCAGATGGGCGAACCTACGGGATTAACAAACAGCGAAGCCAGAGAGCTCTGTTCCGAGCCACACCCTTCGACGAAGCAATTTATTATGCAACAAACAATGTACCGCATAAAAGATCCGAGAAAATCGTTGCCATTTTATACCAATGTTCTAGGGATGCGATTATTGCAAAAACTGGACTTTCCAGAACTGCACTGCTCTCTATATTTCTTAGGCTACGAAGATGTTAAAGATATTCCCACTGACAAAAAAGAGTGTATAGAATGGACTTTCCGAAGGAAGGGCACCATTGAACTTACGCAGTAAGATTCAATAGAATTAAATTGAAAACAAACAATTCATTTTCAATATTTATTTGCACAATTTCTTTTTTAGTAATTGGGGAACTGAAAGTGATCCTGACATGCATTATCATGATGGAAATAAAGATCCGCGAGGATTTGGTGAGAAAAATAATTAAAGTTATTTTACAAACAAAATTAAAAACTGAACAAATGAAAAAAACACATTATTTGATTTTACGCAACAATGAATAATAAATAATCATAAATTATTTTTAATTATTTCAAGGTCACATTGGGCTCGCCGTTCCCGACGTTGATGCAGCTTGTAAAAGATTTGAAGAGTTAGGAGTTGAATTTGTAAAAAAGCCAAATGACGGCAAAATGAAAGGCATTGCTTTTATTAAAGATCCAGACGGTTATTGGATCGAAATTTTGAATCCTGTTTCGACTGTAAACATAGTGGAACAGATGAGCACTTCGTAATGGCAAAGAGCAGTTTCCCGCGTGAATCACTAGTTACTTTGCGCACCTATGAACTTGTGTACCTTGAAGAAAAAAAAACAGAAGATCAAATCCTCTGTGAACCAAAACGAACTTTCCCTTATTTTTCATAATCAAAATAATATTGTACATTTCAGGTTTTAATGGAGATAATATTTAAGATAACATCTCTATTTAATATTCCTGTACATACGAAACATGAGCTTTACCTCAATCAAACTAATACAATCAAAATATTTATTTTTAACTTGCAGTATTATTATTAATGGTACAATTCTTATCATTGATACGAATGATCTTTAGTCAATAGTCACCTTATACTTTTAATCAACTGATATATGCGACAAAATATCGGACAGGAATATTTATTGTCTTCTCATTTTGTAAAATTTATTTACCTCGCCAAAAAAAATGTATTAATAAAACCAAGTTTGACCATACAAGATATTGTTTATTTCGTAAATCCTATTTATTGTATAAATACTTTTTTCACTTTTATAATTTTTGCAATTTTTATTTGCATAATAATCATGCTAATTTATAAAAAAATATAAAATTGGTTTCAACAATAAGAATGAATTATTTAAGCAATGGAGGGATGTTTGTCAGTGAAATTATTTTTTGAAATCAGAAATTCTATTTTAGGAAATACTTGTTTATTCTTAAATACTAAGTATGAGTAAACAAGAAAGTGTTCTATTTTTTCTTCTGTGAATCATTCCAACTATTATCAAACCATAAAAACATTTTAAATTCAAAATTTGCATATCGAATTGACTCAATGGCTACGAAGTCATATATAGATATACAGATTTGACAGTCAGAAAATGACGGCTTCACGCGTGATGTGTGCTTTATGATTTTCGCTTAATCCTTTCTAAGTTCACATAAAAATTGATTTTCGAGTAAGTGTTGATTACTTTTATTCCTTTTTCCTTTTTGTATAACAAAAACTTCGATTAAATATGTTTTTCTTCATCAAATTGCTCAGTTTTGTTTAATTGAGAGGTTAGAAAAGCAAACAATTTTAAGCTTAAAATGTTTCGTTTGATGGCTAATGTCAAAAAATGATGTAAAAACAAACCAAATTAAGATTTTTCATCAGCTTAACTGAAACAAAAAATAAATACTTTTCAACAATGACCTCAAAATCGGTGACGTATTAAGAATCTTCGTTTTTGTTTTATTGACTTGAGACGCAAATTTTGTAATATATAAATTAAATTAATAATTACTCCAAAATAAAAAGTGGGAATATTTTTTAATTCATGTTTTTATGATCATAAATATAATTATAAAAAAATTAATTATAAAAATAAATATTAAAATTGTTTTTTCAATGACAAAATTTGTAATATTCATTTTGTAGTTTTAAATTTTAATTTTTCTCATAAAATTATATTCAAATATTATTTAATTGATTTTGTTATAAATATATTGAATGTTTACAGGATGGTAAATGATAAAAACTATGAAATAGGATGTCGAATAGAGTGCGATGGGCAGCGTGGTATTATCAAATATATTGGACCAGTAGGTAATACAAAAGGTCAATGGCTGGGAATAGATTGGGACGACCCTTCTCGAGGGAAACACAATGGAACTCACGAAAATGTAGAATATTTTAAAACTAGGTATTTTAACTCATTTATTATTCAATTATTTTATATTAATTGACAATATATATGTATAAATAAATCATAATTGACAATTTCTAATTAAATTATAATTAGTTGATTAATATTATTTTAACAATTGAATAAAAAATTATAATTTGAAGCAAGTCATAAAAAATGCCATAAAAAATGTATTTTTCATTTCATTTTAATTTTTTAATCATTTAATTTGTATTAAAATGCCTTTTTTTCGCGTTCAAATAAATTTTAAATTTGAAAATGATTTTTTTTTAAATATTTCTTTTTATAATTTATTTTTACTAAATAAAAATTAAAATTTGCAGGCATCCAACATCAGGATCATTTATTAGGCCTGAAAAAGCTCGATTAGGTATTTCGTGTCCACAAGCGATAAGGATTCGTTATGGTTTGGTGGATGATGAATTTGCTGGCGTCGACAGAGAAAATTTGTCGAGTCTGCAAAAAAAGATAAACGTCCCTGTTGAGGTTGTTGGATTTTCCAAAGTAAATAAGAAACAGAGTAGATTTGAAAATTTGCGAACGATCTCGTTAAGAGAAGAAAGCGTGAGTAATGAAGGAGTGCCTGGAGAGATGCTCGAGTTATGCCCACACTTAGAAGAACTAGATCTGTCGAAAAATATAATCAGTTCCTGGAAAACCGTTGCTGAGATTTGCCGGCAACTGCAAAGTCTCAAAATACTCAATGTTAGGTAAGATGTTTTTATGCTTAATGAAAAGGTTTATATATTTTATATTTTATTTACTAACGAAGTTTATTTCGATTTTAGTGAAAATTATCTTCCGACTGATGAATCCTTACAGCAATTGAATGACGCATTTTCGTCGGTTCGGTACTTAACGATGTCGAAAATGGATTACGACTGGTCTGATATAGAAAAGTGCATGGTTATGTTTTCAGAAATCAGCAAGTTATCAGTTTCTTGCAATAAAATTGCATCTATTACGGAACCGCCGGCGGATTCAAATTTAATTAAATTGGAACATTTAACACTCGCTGAAAATTTCATTCAAAACTGGGATGAAATTTTGAAGCTTGGCTGTCTTTCACGGTAATGACATTTTCCCAATTTATTTTTTAATAATGAAAAGAAACAAAATTATATATACAAAAATCTAGGTTTTAGCGTATCAGGATTTAATATAAACTTGCATTAATTTTTAGATTAGAATATTTGAATCTAAGCTCAAATGAATTAGAAAGAATACGAATTCCAACAAATGAGCCAACAGATAAAACGAAACTTTTTCCACAACTAAACACATTAAATATATCAAATAATAATTTATCCGAGGTAAGAAAATATAATGTTCATTTGTAGAATGAAAAAAAATTAAAAATGTTTAAAACATGTTAAAATTATTATTACGTTATATCATCAATCAATGCATGAAGTTACTTAAATGCATATAATTAAAAACTTTTATTCCTGTAATAATATCAGGCCTCTATAAAAGTAGTGTAATTCAATTTCGTTCCATTTCCAGTGGCAGTCAATAAGGGAATTGGAAAAGCTTCCACAGTTAACAAGTCTTAAGGTTACAGATAATCCAATACTGAAGACTGTTACACCAGAGACAGCTTTCCAAATAATTGTTTCAAGTATTTCGAGTCTGAAGTACTTTAATGGTCACGAAATACAAGATCAAGAAAAGAGAGGCGCAGAATATGATTACTTAAAATTATTCGGACTACAGTGGGTTGAATCAGAAAACAATCCTGAGAAGAGGAAAGAATTTTTAAGTGCTCACCCTCGTTATCCACTACTTGTCCAAAGTAAGATAAAATAACTGTTTCGTATTACTAATTAATGTATTTTGAAGTATAAATTAATTTATATTCAATATAAAAAAGTACATTAAACGCTGCAGTAACATTAACATAACCTTATTAAATTAACATTATATTCAATTGAAATACAAATTAGTTATATCTCTGCAATTAGCAGTTAATTAGATGCTGCTTTTTATCAATAGAATATGGAGATCCAGATGTACCAGCACCTCAGAAGAAAGCAGAAATGGCATCGAATGTGATAACTGTGGAATTTATGTGTCCCAATGATCCGAATCAACCGAAGGGAATTAAGAGGAAATTACTGAAAGACATGAATGTGCAAAAAGTTGTAGGGCTTGCACAGAGATTATTTAAAACTGGCGGAAAAATTCCAGAACTTTCCTTTGTCCAGCAAAGAGTAAGTTGAATCAAATTTCATTCTAGCGATTATAAATAAATTTTAAAAGTACTTATAAGGTTTAAACATATTTGTTCATAATTGTATACTTGGTGTTAATGCAATTGATCAATATTTTTTAGTTATCGGATGATGAAATTCCATTGGACAAGCCATTGCAAGAGCTATGTTATTATTCAATCGAAGACGGTGATCATATTCTCGTACGGTGGTGATGTTGGCGAGCATCATTTATAAAAACAACTGTATTTTTTATGCTGTTATAAAATTTTGTCCGTACACTTTGTTAATAAACTTTTTTAATCACATTCAAATAGTTTTATGAAATATAAATCCTAAATGAAATTTATTAATTTCTAATTTCCAAGGTTTTTATTTTATTTCTATTTCATTAAAAATAAGTCACAATTAATAAATAAAAAATTTATTACTTTTCCATATGTATACATAACAAATCGACTCAGCGCTGCCAGTGATGAATTAATTTTGCTGTGCTTTTTTTTCAATTTTACTCGCTTCTTCTTTCTCTAGTTGTTCTCGTGTTAGAAGGGACAAACCTAATTGATCTTCTCTTGTGAAAGGCTGTGCCATTTGACGTAACCATCTTTTACTTATCTGAAAGTTGAAAATTGCATATCGTAAAATTATACGAAAAGTGCTGAATAATTAAGCAAATGAGGTCTATTGATTAGTTTCTTATTACCTGAATAGCTTCTTCTGTTGAAAGATTAACATAGTTATCTGTAAGATGCTCCTGAATCCATTTGGGTAATTTGCTTCTTTTATCAGCTCTTGAAAATCTCTGAAAATCAAAATTAACATTTACCTTTTATTTCTGAAATACTAAAATCAAATATTTGTATTATAAATGGTGATGAAAATTACCTTATCAGCAAACACCATAATACCATAATCAGTTTTTCCTCTGATAGCACGTCCGACGCATTGTGCAGCATGTCTCATGGCATCGAATGTCAAGAAATCATTTTCTCTGATCTAAAAATTAAAATTTGAGAACTGAAATATAAAAAATTCTATAAAAAATAGCAAAATTAACAAGATAAATTCTCACCTGAAATTGGTCCCTCAAGTATTCTAAACGAGCCTTGAGAATTCGAGATTGAGTGTAAACGTAGGGAATGCCAAACATAAGAACAGCTCTGCCGAGATGATGATCAAAATCAACTCCTTCAGATACTTTTCCTCGAGCTACAGATAAAAGTACAGCTCCTCTTCCACATTCGCATGCTTTTATGTAATTGATAAGAGCTAGACTAGTTTCTGCAGAATCTTGAGTTTCTATGAATAGAAGTTTATGTCTCTGCAATTGATCCACTACTCCTTGATCATACCTGTTTAATTTTATTCAATAAGAAAATATTTTTCAATATAATTATTATATGAGATGTTTATAAAGTTACCAAATGGTTAAATATTTTGATAATTACACATTAATTATAAAATTTCTCTCCTTAAATAAAAAATACAAAGTACAGTTTTTAACTTTTTTGATAGATGGTGTTGTAATCGCAACACATATTTTCTCCTCTTAATTCCAATAGAAATAATGAAATGATTTTTGAGCTTTATCTATAGTCTTAAAAATGAGAAAAAAAGCTAAAAATACATTCTGTCAGTTTTTCAAGTTAAATTTTCACCCCAATATTTTGGTTATTTCGAACGTTACTATCACAATGAAAGAATTTACTTTCACAAATCATAGTTTTAGGTAATAGTTTCGTTTCAAAATGTGAATATATAATAAAATTGGAGGTTTCGCAATTAAATAGGGTGTATTTTTTCAAAATATTTTACTACACAATACTTTCTTTTTTCAAAAAGTTGTGTTTCTTGTTTTTCATTTTAATGATTATTACCCGAAATATTTAATTGTTGTGGAATATTTGAATATCTAATATCTATAAATAAAATTAATTCATTTCAACACTTGTACAAATGTAAACAATATTTACCATGCTGCTACAACAGATTCCATATATAAATATGAAGTAAAGAAACAAACGATTCCATCAGGTACAGTTGCAGCAAATTCAACCAGAAGTTGACCATAATTTCGAATAACAGCTACGTCTTCTCGAGTTTCGAATTTTGAAGAGATTGCTACTTGGTCGTTGCCTCGAGAAACAATCTATAACAAAGTTTTCTATCATTTATTTTTCATTAAAATTAGTAGAATAAAAAAGGATATGTGAAATCCACACATGATATATATAAAATTATTAATTTTAAAGCAGTACACATTTTTTTCTTGAAATTTAACTTAATCATAAAAAGCATATATAAAAATTTACCATTGGTAGTAAACAAGGCCTAGCTAGTGTCATAGTGAAAGAAGACATAATAACAGGGTGGAAGTTCAATACTTTTGGGTACATGTCTAAAGGAGACAAAGTTCCTGAAGTTATTATGACAGACTGAAATTTGTCAAAAATCGGTTTAATTGCAATTGAAGAATCGAGACAACTAAAGTGTAATACTGGATTCAAAACTGTAGGTGTTTTGTCGTCGAAAGGTTCTACGATGATGGTAAAACCTAAAAAGAAAAAATGCAATTAATATCTTGCCAATTCATGCTAAATGATTAGTAATGAAATTATTATTTCCAAAATTAGTATCAAAAAATCAATCATACCTTTAGTATAAGTTGAAACCAATGTTGCTAAATGCGTGATCAAAGTGAGTGGCGAGAAATCGGTCATGTCAGTGATTTCCATAGTTCGCAAAAGCGAAGCTAGTCTTTCTGCACAAAATTGCAGAGGTTTACGTTCAATGCAAACTTTCTGTTGTAAATCACGTAAAAATGAGACTGGAGATTCCTGTACCACGTGCTGAACTCGTAACCGAGTTTTCAAATATTCAACAAATCGTTTTAAAAAAGCCACAAAATGCTCCGCATTTCGGATGTTTCCCGGGACAACCTCTGGAAATGAAATACTCATTAAGAAATCTATTTTTAAAGTAGTTAATAGTTTGAAAAATTACAGATGTATCTTTGGAATTCATATTGTAAAAATTCGATGTTATTGTTTTCTTTAAAAAACCACAGTTGAGTATAGACAAATATTATAGAGTATATAATTATTACCATTTAAAACTTGATCAGGTAGAATAGGATTGGCTAAAATGACATCCGTATCTCGCGCAACTTGAGCATCTTTCAAACCTTCAACCAATCTTACATACTCTTCCTTCAACTTTTTTGCATCTTCTGCTTTCATCCTAAAAGAAATAATAAACAATATAACAATTAAAAAAACCTAATTAGAAATATACCATCAAAAATTTGTATTCATACTCTGCTACAGTTCTTTCCAAAAGTTGAATATTTGCTGAACTTTTCTCCATAATTCTCCTGTTAATTTTCACACTCATAGAGTCTATGCATACATTATCTGAAATTTCGTCAAATTTTGTTATTTTATTTATCCTCAATAAATTACTAATATTGATAATAATATAAGAAAAAGTAAATTACCTATATTGTGGGCTTCATCGAAAACCACGACAGAAGACTTAGCCAGCTCTTTGGAAACGAGATCTGCGATTTTCGGGTCTAATAAATAATGGTAACTGTAAACTATAATTTGTGCGTGTAAAATCTGTAAAAAATGAACCTTTCATTCAACACTCATCTCAAAAACGGGCATTCCAATTTATTTATTATAATTAGTAACCATCAAATTACCGTAAATCTAGCTAAAAAGTAAGGACACCAATTTCTGTCCTTTCCATAGTCTTTCATATCATCAATTGAATATATTCCCGAAGGCATCATTTGTTCCTTTCCTTCTAAATCAAAACCTTCATAATAACTACAAATTGGCGTCGCATCGTCATAGTTATGTCTTTCTCTTACATACGACGCAGTTAGCGAGTGGCAACGACCATCAACGACTTTGCCTTCTCTTTCTTTACTAACCTGTGAACATTAAAAAAAATTTATCTCAAAGTATGAAAAAATATAAATCATACTTTTATAATTGTTGAAACTGTGAATTTTTGTAACAGAATACTTTACCTCAGGATGAATACACATATTTTTTCTAGAGCTAAGCACTAAGCCAACAATTCTTGGCTTTTCATGAGTTTCTCTTTCATAATAATCGATTAACTTTTTCAGTTCCTCTATAACTTTTTCGATCTCAGGAACTGTACGAGAACAATAAATTAATTTTGTGACATTCAATGGATTCTCCAACATGTACGCAACAATCAAAGATAATAAAGTGATTGTTTTGCCGGTTCCTGAAGGCATTTCCAATAAGCAATGGCCCTAAACAGATTTTAAAACAAAATTAAAAACCACTTTTCCATTTTTTAAGTATGAAGATTAATTATATACCTTAGCATCAAGGCCTCGTTTGAGTTCCAACATATACGCATATTGTTCAGGATATATATAATCATAAGGAAAATAAACAATCAATCCATCCACAGAAATCCTATAAAAATACAAATATAACAAGTCAATTTTATAGAGAATAATTTTAACTTATTTTTTTATTAATAAGCAAAAGAATATTCCTATTTTACTTAAATGGAATTTTCAAATAAAATATTAGCAAAATTAATTTGACGTACAAACTACTACTATTTAATTTAAATAATTGTAAATTACTGATAGACACAATTTTTAATCAAATATTTATGTACTTACTTCATATTGTTGTGTTCTTCATTCAATTAAAAATTAATAAAAATCTTAATTTTAACAGTATTTTATTGGTTTAGCTAAAAACAACTTTGTCGGTATTGTTGTTTATAAACCAATGCAAATTTATGGTTATGTTTTCCAAAACTTTTCGAGATGAGTTCGAGATATCGATAGTAGCTTGCTTCCGGTTTAGCGGTAAGTGATTATTTAAAAAAAGTATTTCTTCAAAGTTTTGTTAAGTCTTAACAATTTTTCTCTTTTGTTAAAAACATATCTAGAATGAATTGAAAAAAGAATTCAATTTAATAAAAAATTATTTAACAAAATCCATTCTTGTCGGAGCGCCATCTAGGTCTACTACGAGTTAACCGGATGAGGTTATCTGGCGTCGCAGTTTTCGTTTTTATTCAATCTTGAGTGCGTGCACGTGGGATCGGCGTGAATAGTTATAATATTCACAAAATTAAGTTGAAGTAACAAATTATAGGATGGGCAAACCAGGTAAATATAATCATTTTTACCATCGGATTTAAAGAGAAAAATTTGTTTAAACGAGCATGTATTTTCCTGAGAAAAAATTGCGTTTGATATATTGAATGTATTATAACCTGTATTTGTTTCTTTCTTCTTTGCCGCTGAAAACGTGTCTTTTTAAATTTTATTATTAATATCGCTATTGTTGCGCGCAATTTGTTCAGTTTTGGTAACTTTGTGAGATCTGTTAAAATTTATTTTTTGGTGTTTAAAAACAGCAGCATTTTTAATTTTTCAAAACACGCATGTTGTCATGTTTCTTTGAATTAATTTGAATCAAAAATTGTAAAATATTTATTATTTAACTAAGGTTATTTTTTTTAAAAAATATAAATAATTTTATAAAATGTTTTTCATGGTCCATAGTATTTTATTTATTTTAGATTATTTAATGGAGCAACGGATTGATTTAAACATTTCATGTTTGATGAACATTTTTGAGATTACATATGTTGATTATTCAATAATAGCCAAAAAGTTTTGATGTTGGAATATGTTTTTTTTTTATATTTTATAAATAGTTTTATTTGTTTAAATGAATATAATATCTACTAAGTAAATAAAAGAAATTTGATATTTATGTCCTGTATCTACCTAATAATTCTAAATTTACAGAATTCAAGGTTGAATAAGATATATTAGTTTTATGGCATGCAATGCTACCTTGATATGTGATCACCACTTTTAACTTTTATATTTTACTCCAAATATTAATTTACTTTCTCTTCTTATTATCGAAAATATTTTCAAAAAATAATTAAACTAAATCAACAATGCAGGAAATGCTAAAAAATATTAATTAACAATGAAAATTTTGAATAAATTGAAATTCCTTTTCCAATTCATACAAAAACATAATAAAAACAAATAAGAAAAGAGAAAATCAAGAAATTGAGAAGATGATTTAATAAATTCATAATTTTTTCTCCCATAAGCTTATCCCTGACGGGATCAAAATGTGTTAAGATAGTAATTCGCATACATAATTAGATAGTTTAAAAATGAATCCGTAATACATATTGCATATCTATACAAATCTTATCTCCCCAAATAGCTTGTATCATATTACGTTTATTACTTTGTTTCGCATTCACGATTCCAATAAATATGATAATTCGATCAAAAGCGAATACTCGTTGAAAAATGCATCTTATTTACTACACATTTTCATATTTATTACAGGCTTTTCCCCAGGTGGTAGAGGAGGCTTCGGCGGTGGAGGTCGCGGGGGTGGCGGTCGCGGAGGCGGTCGAGGTGGTTTCGGCGGAGGCCGTGGAGGCGGGGGTGGTGGCGGCGGATTTGGCGGTGGTTTCGGCGGTCGTGGTGGGGGCCGCGGGGGTGGTCGCGGAGGTGGCACTCCGAGGGGTCGTGGAGGACCACGTGGTGGTGGTGGGGGTCGCGGTGGCAAGGGAGGTGGTTTCAAAGGAGGCAAAACCGTGGTCATTGAACCACATCGTCACGAAGGTGTATTCATCGCTAGGGGAAAAGAAGATGTTCTAGTTACCCGCAATCTTGTACCTGGATCTGATGTTTACGGAGAAAAGAGAATAAGTGTTGATGTATGCACATTTCATTTTTTTCTACTTTAGACGCATACATTAGAGCTAGTTAAATGGACTTCATTTAATTGGTGTCGAAGTTATGCAAGATTAAAAGAGTTCTTTGCGTGTTATATGAGATAAGATATCTTGTATGTTAAAGCGAAGAATACATTTTTCAAGAACTGAGGAAGGAGGAAAAAGATTGTTCTTGGGACAATTAGAGGTTTAATTGAGCTGCTTATTTTGCAGGGTGACAACGGCGAGAAAATTGAATACAGAGTATGGAACCCCTTCAGATCGAAGTTAGCTGCCGCAATATTGGGTGGTGTCGACCAGATTCACATGCCTCCAGGAAGTAAAGTTTTATATTTGGGTGCCGCGTCCGGAACTACTGTTTCCCATGTAGCTGACATCGTTGGACCAGTAAGTGCAGACAACATATTTCATGAAATGCTAAGTGTTGAGACGAAGTAGGAAATAAATATTAATATAAACTCATTATCTTAAAAATTAAAGACTCTAGAAGTGAGACAGAGTCTTGGTAATTGATACATTTGAGTAAAGACAGCTCATTACATTAACTCGCTTTACCGAGTTAATGTCTTTCCTTAATTTATTTTTTTGAATTAACTTTTTGTGTTTAATAATTTTCATCGCTTAAACTAAAAATAGTTTAGATATAAAATCTTTTTTAAAAATATTAATCTTTTAAATATATTGGTTTTTAGATCATTTTGAATCAATCATATTTTCTATTTCGCTTTGATAAAAAACAACGAAATTTTTAGTTTGATAAATAACAATTGTTATTAATCAAACATTACATCAAATGTTGAATCAAAGATTTGTGTCTGTTAAATATAAATGTTTGTTATTTTTTCGCAGGAAGGACTCGTATACGCAGTTGAATTCTCTCATAGATCAGGCCGCGATTTGTTGAACGTTGCGAAAAAACGAACAAACATCATTCCGATAATTGAGGACGCCAGGCATCCGCACAAATACAGGATGCTCGTTGGTATGGTCGATACTGTGTTTGCCGATGTCGCACAGCCGGACCAGGCTAGAATCGTTGCCCTTAACTCACAGTACTTCCTGAAAAACGGTGGACATTTCGTTATATCTATTAAAGTACGTCAGAATGATTTAACGAATATAAGTCAACTAAATCAATTAACTTCGAATATCTATATATTTATTGACTTCTCTACTTTTAGGCCAGTTGTATAGACTCCACCGCACAACCCGAAGCAGTGTTTGCAGCAGAAGTGAAGAAGTTGGTCGCGGACAAACTGAAACCACAAGAACAGATTACCCTGGAGCCGTATGAGAGAGATCACGCAGTGGTCATTGGCGTTTTCAGGCCGCCACCCAAGAAGGCGTAAAAATGACATTGTTACATATATTTTTGAATATGGATTTTATACAAGTATATGTAAAAAAGAACGACGAGAATGAGTGGTCGATCAAATCGCGTGATCGACTTTTTGAAAGTTACCGAGAACGAACAAATCGATCGATTTGTTCTATGTATCAATCTTGCGTCAGATTGGCAATGTTAGCGGAAACTGTACGCGCGACAATTGTTCGTATGGTTAGATGTTAAGATACGTTACAAATATTGCATTAGTATATGATTTTCTGTGTAATTCATTTTTGGATCTTCTTTTATTCTGATGAACTCTCGTGATGTACAGAATGAAAAAACAGAAATATAAGATTTGTACAAAACAAATCTCAGTCTTGTTATTTTGCCTTTTGGTGCTGTACTGGAAATGATGGTAGATTTGTAATTAGTGTAAATTGTGAAATAATTTATACTCCAAAGCAAAGGCGAAGGGGAAGGGACACCTGTTTCGAAGCCACCTGACTCCCTGTTAGCAATTAATTTTATCACACGAGCACATTATTCAATTTGCATCTCATTAATGTCTTTACCGATCATTTGGAAAACTGCGCTTATAACACTGATGGCACTGTTGACAGACATCACAGCTCGGATTTCGACAAATGTCATACACCCGAACTGATTGGTTCCCACTTATCTAATCTGCTTTGATGAATCACAAAAGGTGATACCAATAGTTTGAAAGGATAAAATTGTGAATATATGAAAGACTTGATTCTATACTTTTTTGTGTTCTTTGAAACAATTTGGTAGAATGTTTGACAAAAAACTTTGAAAGACAAGCACATATGCCGAATTTGAAAGGAAATTATAAACATATATATGGAAATGATTAAATGGAAGATTGAAAATGGTTTGTTTGAATTAACTTGGTATGAGGTGAATGGAACATTTTAAATTTATTGTATTTCACGAAAATTCGCATGAAAGAATAAACATTAACATTTCAATCATGGTATTTGTAAAATTGTATGTTCTATACAATATTTCGTATCAAATTATTAATTGGTATGACATTATTTATTTGTAATTGCACTTGATTCATGAAATTCATGCAAAGAGGATACACATTTTGCATTTACGGATAACAATTAAAAGTGTAAAATATCAATTTTTGTTTGGAGAAACCAATTACACATTTAATCAAATATAAATTGAAGGATCTATAAATTGTTATTTTTAAGTCCAAGTAATTAATTTTAAAAATGGTCATTTTTGAAAAAAACATTTGACAAGAATTGAGTTAATTATTCTCATACAAAATATTTATAATTTCAATTCGAAATTATCAGTACCTAAGATAAGTTTTGAAAAAATGATAAAAATCTACTTCAATCTTTCCCGAATTTAAAATAAATGTCCAAATTGTTCAACAGGTGCAAAAAATGTAAAAAGCCCGTCAACAAAAGATAAGGAAAATGGCGTCGCTGCTAGCTACGGTCCTGGTGAGCGCCCCACCGCCTACGCGATGTTCGGAGTGCGTCGGCGCGCATTCGGGCGTAGTCGTAGCCTCTCCCCCATTTGTAGCGGCGTGCTGCTGCAGTATCGGTCGAGCCTTCGCCCCAGCCGGTGGGCAGCTTCTCCCCGCTCGCAGGATCCCGGATTGTTGGCTCGCGGCGTGTTCAGCGACCGCTGCCAGTGTGTATAGTGCGCGCGCGCGGCGCTCCGACGTGCCACAATCTAGCATCGGCGTCGATTGGTGCGTGCGGTGCGTGAATTGGCAAGCATTGTCGTTGCAGAGTAAAGCAGCGAGCTGAATCGTCGTCGATGGAATGTTCCTGAGTCGCCGTCGAAGCGGATGACCGACGGGCGTTGTGAAGCGACTCAATTGGCGAAGCGCGTTACCAACCTGGCGGATTCGCCAAGGGAAAGCGGCGGGGATAGTTAAGAATTGGTTCAAATTAGAAGAAAAGCGCGGGATGGCGGGCCAACAATTGGGATTTGGTTCCGGGGCCTGAACATCGGGGCATCGCAGAGGGCGCTGAGTGCTCTTGGATCGATCCTCGCGGCATCGTCTCCTGGAGGAGTGCGGCAGGCTTGGATGCGCTAGGCGGCTGGTCGGCAGCGCGAAAATGGCAGAGTGGCCGTGCGCGGAGGCCGACCGGGCGCGTCTCAAAGCCAGCAAATATGTCGACTCAAACGACGAGGAGGACGAGGACTATGAGGCGCGTGCGGCCGGCGAGGCACTTGCCCTCGACGAGGAGGCCGTGCGCGTCATCATCGGGACGTGCGTCGCTGAGCAGCCGGACGGCGAAGCGCGTGAGCAGCCCGGCGGCGCGACCGCCGGCAAACCGGAGGAGGACCACTGCGTCGCCAACGGGGATGTCGGGCCCTGTGGCAAGAAGCGCTGCGCCGATCGATACGACAGCTCCGAGAGCTCCGACAGGTGGGGCGCCCATTCTTTGGATGCTTGTTGTGAGCTCCATCTCATCGCAACATGGCAGGAACGCGAACGTCCGAATCTCATGAAATCCGCTTTAACGAATCTTCGTTAGACGCTTTTTATACCACGCGTGTACATGCGTAGTATTCTATGCTGTGCTGGTTCATCAGAGTTACTTGGTCATTGGATTTGTAGTTATTATGATACATTTAAAACACCTGATCGTATTTGTTACGATACTGTTTTACTGTGGCTTGGTCATTGGATTTTTACATATTATCATACATTAGACGGACCACAATCATGCTTCTTTGCATTGGTTCCTCGTGCTTGAAGCAAGTGGAGTTCTTAGTATGGCTTCAAATCGACTTCAGAATATAAACTTTGTTTCGTTTTTACACTGGTTTGAGTGTAGCTTGTGACGATTTTATGTGTTTCTGCAAGTGTTGCTCATTTATTTGATATTTGATATTCTTAATATTTGCTTATTAAGTTCGAGGCTTACGGCCTATGGAACAATACACAATTATTATATACAATATGTGAAAGAAAATTTACATTCTATTCATATTGTGTTTAGGAAAATATCTTGAATTTGTGTATAATACAATTTCAGACTATCGAATGATCTAGCGATATATGTTACTTAATATAGATTTCCATTAATTTCGACATCATTATAAAGTTGATGAATATTTCGAATTTAAATGATAGATACAATAGTTTGGAAGTTCAACTTGGGACAAAACTGATTACTTTTGATCAGTAGCAATGTTAGATTGAATTTATAATTAGGAAGATGGAGTAGCTTAAAATAAACAGAGGAAGTTAGTTTATACGATTTATACATTATGAATGATAAATGGAATGTCTCCTGTTAACATGTCAGTGATAAAAATTCTTTCATCATTTTCTGTCTGTTGATTTTCATAAGCAGAATGAAATCATAGTTTTGAAATAAATTAATTCAAAACTGATCATGTGAAAATGAACGTAAACATTTCTGATTCGCTAAATAATCGATGAATGTCGTGTCATAACAAATATGCAATTTTAAATATTTTGAAAAATTATTTTCAGAATAGCTAAACAAAAATTCTTCTCCATCAATCGTTGTGAAAAACTTTATTTGCAAAGAGATAGAAGTAAAAAGAGTTGTTGACTTTATGAAATTTCTTTGACTTAACTATATATCTGTAGATGCAGCAAAGATAAAACCAAGTTGTCTTATAAAAAAAGTAACACAATTCAGTTCAAAGAGAAGCATCGTTCAAATCCGCTAAAGAGTGCTGACGAACTAATAGTTTCTTTGAAGCATCTCTTTTTACAACTCAATATTTTGGATATTAGAAAGTAACACAAGAATATCACATTTTACTCTTCCATAATTAGATTTGTCCAAACAAATCTGTTTGCTCTCAAATTCGTTTGACTTTGATAAGAAGCTTACTCTCGAAGTGGGTTAAACTCAAAAGTTTTGGCGTAGACATATCTCTTCTGATGTTCACAATTATTTTCGCATAATAATGTTTGTCGCTTAAACATGTACATAAATACATATATACAGCGACTGTACAGCAAAAAACATTGTCTGAAACCAAGTATATTTTACTTTAATCCAGTAAAAAATATCTCCATAACTTTTTGAGGATAAAATTCATTAAAAACGTTTTTATAATATACTCTTCAAAGGAGTTACTTATATTTGTATCAGATTTATTTATAGATCAAGTTTCGAGAATGGCATGAAAAAATCACACTTCTTAAGGTTCCACTAAAGGGCTTAATAAGTGTCAAATGAATACTTTACCAACAATTTATACCAGTGTATTTGGATTTGACTGAAATTTAAGAATGACATCTGAATTTCAGTTCAGATTTAAGATATTATAAAATATTAATTCAAATGACTGATATTTGTTTTGAAACTATGATACTGATCAAAATTAATTTCCCATATGGAATCAACTTAGTAAACATTTTAATTCAATTAAAATAAGTGAATAGATTCAATTAAAATATTTATGATTTATGTATTTTTTTATCAAGCATACTGTTGAGTTGTCTTCACAACTTAATTTTTTCCAGTATACAAAAATTATTTTGACAGATTTAAATATTAACACTTAAAGATTTTAAAATCATCTTGATATTTAAATCTAACAGTTGAATAAAACCAATGTTAGTTTTTTCATCGCATATAAAATCGAAAAACTGAATAAATCAGTGAGCTTCTCATAGAATGTAAACAATGCTGTTTTTATTTGACACATAACGTTTTCTTTTCCAACATGACTTTAACAGCCACGACAAATCGTCTCGTCATTGACGATTGACAAATTTTTCATTGTCCTTTCATCGATTCATTCAATTTTGCTGTGAAACTTTATCAGATATTTTTAAAGTATTGGATTAAGTTCGTTCGGTTTGTTTCCTTATATTTAATTCAGAAGAGCTTTCGCTCCGATGTGTAAGTTGGGAATAATTTTTCATCATAGAAAGGATTTTTCAAAGCGATATTACTGATCGCACAGGCGTTGAATTATTTATCTGGTTGAAAAATGATTCCTCTGCTTCGCGGAATTTCACGCTTGCGTCGACGTAATCAAATATTCGATTTGCAGACTCCTCTTTGAGACTTTTTGAAGTGATTTCAATTTTGACGTTCGTGTTCCGTGTGCGATTGTGTGGATGTTTTCATGCATGAGTATTTTGCACTTCTTTACACAATCACTGGGGAAAACCGTTCAAATTAATATGGCGTGTGTGCAGCGTTACATCATTCTAACGTAGAAACATTAGACATTCATTTTTAATCGCCAAAATTTATCTGATAAATTATTCATGGATTCACTTCGCGGCTGATAAAACGTTGCGGAGTTGAAAATCAATTATATAAAACTCGATCATTATGTCGAACAAAAAACACTTTTCCCGCTAAAGATCCGATATGTCACCGTTGAAAAGTTGAATGTCTTTTTCTACGAAGCAAAAATTGAAATTAGATCATCGCGATTGCGCAGGGACGTGACTTTTTTCCAAAAATGATTGAGCACTTTGAAGCAAACTGTTTTCAATGTATACTCTATAATTGACGGTCTATATTGAAATGACATTAAATATGCGATTGAAAGAGCTATTCCTCGTGGTTATGTCACAGTTAAAGAAAACAGGATTCATGTTTTTGTTCTTCAGCTAACCTTGTATGAGGCAATTATAGGTTTTTGCCTCGCGTGGCAAAGCGAGAGAAAAAGTTTTCATTTCTTGGTGCGTATTTTTATCAGTCGTTTAGTTTTCCTTCGACAACTAGAATACAAAGACGCGTGATTTGCTGGAGTTTATTTGCGAAATGTTACAAATTTAACGAGGCTGCTTTGTTGTGGAAACTCGAGCTCACGTATAGCATCACAAAATACTATCATATCAAAGCAAACATTGCGAAAATACAATTTACAGAACAGAAGCGAAGAGTTCAGAACCTCGTTCTGGAAAATTTCTTTTCGCTTATTTCATCCCTTTCAATATTCTAGCTGATCACGAAAAAGGCTTCTTAGCAATTATTTATACCATAACGAAACGGCTGCGTTATTTCGTTTGATTGTAAAAATGTCAAAACAGCGGAAATTATTGCACAAGAAGTTCATCGGAATCAAACAATCGTACAATGTAGACTTTATTTTAAGCAGCTTTGAAACTGAGTTACGAAAGGAACGCGCGTATATAAAACGCTGACCTTTGAATTTGCTTTGTCTACGTATGTTCCGTAGGCAGTGATCCTAAAAAACGTTTCAGCTCATTGCTTTCGTTTCGAGCGCAAAAGAAATGCCTCCGAAACAAAACCGTTGATAGTGAGTACTTGTCCGGTTAAAAAGGGAGAAAAGAATTTGAACACGCGATGCAAACATTCGATACTTAACATTATTGTCGCGTTGGCTCTTTCAGTTATCGACAAGGTTCTATTGATATGATGCAAACAATGTTTTTACGATGTGGAGTCAAAGTTCATTTATTAAATGACAGGCTGACCGAAATTTGACTTGCAAAAGCCAGCAATGAATGTCAGTTGGACTCCAATTTCAAAGGCTCTCGTACTTCATTAGACAACTGAGCAATATAAATGAATATCAACATTAGATTATACCATTTTTGTATATAAGAAATGATTGCAATAGCAACTTTATTATAATGTACAGACTGTACAGTCATTAGCAGTTCAGCCTGGAATGTTCTATCTCTTTTTATTCTAGTGTTTATGATGTATAAAAAGAGACGTAAGAGACCAAACTGCTAATGACTGTACGTTCACGATATTCTATACCTGAATTTGGCTTCTTTTTTTCTCATCTATTAAATTGGTCTAACGAAGTGTCATTTACTTAATGATTTGTTACAGGTTCGATCAGACTAGACTGCTAATTATTACTGCAAACAACTGACAAGCATTTCAGCTGTGGAAGTTGATATTCAAAAAGCTACTGTTATCATTCGTCGCGCTGCTACTAATTGCACGGTTAAACGCTCGACGCTGGGAACGCGAGCCGAAGTGCGCGCAGCAACTGAAATAAAGATGGCCAGGAAATTGGTCTCGCCTTGAACAGAGTAACACGTATAGCGCGGCGTTGAAAAAAAGGACGGTAAACAAGTTTCGTCGATTATCCTCGAATAGTTTGAGATTGTTAGTTAAACGAAAACGGCAAAAAGAAGATGGGGCTTTGGTTGCGTGATGGCTTCGCTGAATCCGCGCGCCGGTGCGAGACGATCGGCTCGATCTCGACGCCGGGTAGCTCGGGGTCGTTGTACGAGGTTACGCGTGACACGGCCAACGCTCTTGATCGAAGAATCCTGGTTCAATGGTTGACTTATTCCATAAATCGATTACTCAAAAGTTACACTATCAATGAAAAAATTCTACAAAACAGTTCAATGTTCAACCATTGCGCTATCTCTTTTGCGTAATTTTGCTTTCTGATTACACTGTAACATTACTTTCTCAGGTGTTTTCATTTCATTGTATTTATTTCTGCATCTGTTATAAGGGCTAGATTCAATAAATCAGTTTTTGCAATCGCTAAATTGTGTTTCTTTGTTCAAACATTTTTGCAATCAATTTGTATTTTGATTTGTTTAAATATAGCTTGAGTGTAATTCAATACAGTGGTAAAACAGCTTTTGTGATTTTTTTGAAAGTCAAACTTTTTCGGACAAAACTCGATTTTTTAAATTTAAATCAAACCATCCAAATTTAAATTTAATTTTCATTGAGTTTCCAATTTAAATTCAATTGATTGAAAATTGCTTTTTTTACAAAAATCTATTTATTTCTATTTGAAATACTTTTTCAAAATTACGTTATTTGAATTTGAACAGGCAAGTTTTTTTCTTTCATTAAATATAGATTTTCCTGATACTATTCATGTCGCATGTAAAGACACAGTGAAAATGCCTGTAATTAAACTGGTATAAAACATAAAAGTATATAAGAGCATATAACTTATTCCGCAAGAAAAATAATCAAGAAATGAATAAGCCATAATTTTCATAAAATTTTAACCTCTGCAAATGCATGATCAATTTCTATATTTAGCCACCCAATTTTAATTTTTACTTTACTATTTGTTCAACTTCCGAAGCAGTCCGATTTCATTAATCATAAAAATGACCATCTGCTTAATGTGAAGTAAGCGACGTCATCTTACACTTTTGATAAAAAGCGATCTTGATGAAATATAACGCTTCGCGAAATTTCGAGCAGCAATTTCTCAAGTTGCCGAGGAATTTACTCGATTGTAGAGTAACTCGGCTCGCAAGATCGATCCGATTGAGCAGTTTCAATTTGGGATGCTGATACTCCGGCATTGTGCCGTTATTGGACGATTTGTTGATGCTCATATCACGAAGCATTTAGCTACACCGGTGTTAAGAATGGAGAGCTAACTTGTCACGGGATTAACGAGCACATTCTTGACACTGAGAAATTTACCGCCGATGCTTGCAGACCATTCAGCTAATTTTAATTAGCGCAAGCTTTTATCGTTGCTTTGTGTCTCTCTTATTATGTTGGAATCATGCGAATGTCTTGATTTTGCGCTATGAGTATTTGGCTAGTCTCAACGAGCGGTTTCCAGAGCGAAAAAAGCGTGGTAATTCACTGCGAGTGAAAAACGCATGATTCATAATAATTATTAGGTTTATTCGTTACAGTTATATTTTCAATGATAGCCTGTATTTATCGGCAGCAATTAATCGTACATGTGTTGGTAATAACGCATTATAAAATCAATTATTAACGTCGTCGCCAGGATCGTTTATGGATTTTTTGAAATCCAGCCCGAACAATATAATTACCTCGACTTTATTCAGACTTGAATTGACTCAAAAGAACACGAAGTGTTATAAATGTTTGATAAATCCACAAATGACATTCTAATTGCGATCCCACTGTAGAACAGTTAGTTCTAAACGCCATGGGAATTATACATTAGACCTCGTCTCGGCCGAAAAGAGTTTACGGCGCGCCGTAAAACTGTATGGAAAAAATTTGGCGCACATGGCTTGTCCTTTTTTCTTCGCCGACTAATCAGCAAACGCGCCTAGTCGCCGGACAAAAACGGGCTAAATCGCGGATTCGGCCAGCGTCCGCGTCGTAAAAAGAAAGCGGTTCTTTTTATCTTGCCATCGCCGTTCGCTTGCATATCGCTCTTTGACTCGCTTCCCCGCCGCCGTGGGAGCGACTTCCCGCTCCAGCCGACGTTCTTGCGACCCCTTTTTTTCGTTGTTTTCAAGTGACGTCGATTTGAGTACACTATTTGAAAGTATCGGGCTTGAATCGAACTTGACCGTGGCCGTGAAAGTGAGATTCGTGAATGAAGCTATTAACATTGGTTCGCACGAATTTGAAGGTCACAGTATCATTTCTGTTTACTTTTTTTGCAACTTTAAGACCTGATCGATAAAATAGTATTTTTGCTACTGAAACTAGTTTGATAGCTTAAGAAAAAAAATCTCTTTTCAGCGGGAAGAAAATCATTTTTCTAACAAGAAGGAAAACCATTTTTCCTGCTAATGTTTAAATTAACTCTTAAAAATTAAAAACCACGTGGAAAAATGAGTTTTTATATAAATACAAAAAGATCACTTTAATGATGATTTTTATTATAAAATATTGCAAAAAATACTATTTATTTTTTATTATAAAAACGAAATTCAAAAATACTACAAAAATATTTATTAACCGGCTAAAAATGAATCAATCAAATTCACCTTAATACATAGTGTAACATTAAAATTCTTCAAAAAGAGGTAATTTAATTTTCTCAGTCGATATTTCTTTTCAATCGAGTAATCGTAAAAATACGTTCTCTACGAGTATCGACATAAACGATTAAGTCGCAATAAAAGTGAGGCGTATACAATTATTCAGCTGCTTCGATTCATTCAAACGCATATAATGTGTTAATGCAATAGATCGCGCAGTAAAATCTACTAACTCGAGAGAAATACTCAAATATATGCGCGTGAGATTAGCTGCGCAAGAATCGCCCAGTCTACGAGGCTGGGAATCGACGTCGCTCAAATGAAATGTTAAATTATGATAACGTATACGTAATCTAAGATTTTCTAATCAGAGTCTTAACGGAACCAGATAGGATGCTATCAGCCGGCTGAAATTGAAGGCAAATCGAATTATTTTCCCATCTGCCAATTCTAGATTCGATTACGACGAAGCAAACACGGCCCACGGAATTAATGCATCGATAACAATCGAAAACATGAACTGAGTTGAATCAATTTCGCCCAATTTGCACCGGATGATTAAGCCTGCCAATTAAATGTAGCCGTTTGCTTTTTGTCCGTCTCGGCTTGCAAGCTTTTTTCCTTCTGCTTTAATTAGATCATTTTGCTCGAATTCAAGAATGCGTTTGAGCGTTTAGTGAAGAAAAACGCTGTTCGTACATCGTACAAACGCCGATTCATAAATTATTCGTCGGCGCGCAAGGGACGGGTTTGAATCCTTTAATAAATAATGCCATATAGACGCTTGATAGTAGGAACAAGTTTTCTCCCGACACGAGTCACGCGAAATTACGCGAAATCGGTATAATTTATGACACCGTTTTAATTTATCAGCTGATAACCCAACTACGGTAGCACCAATTGATTGTAATCGCTCAGATGATATACGCAGGTATCTGTAAAATAACGAAAAATGTGAATATTTTCTTGGCAATACATTCAGTCGTTGATTGGAAATCATTTTTATTGTACAGCTTCGCTGAATTGAATCCTGTATTACTTATTTAAGAGGATACGTCTGCAAAAAGCCTTTTTTTCATTTAGTAGTTTTCAAAAGGCAGTTTCCATTTTTTAGCTTGAATTACAACGAGTGACCTGCAATTAAAAGGGACTGTTGCAAATTGATTGTTCTAACAACGTTTTTTCATCTTTTATTTTCGAATTCTATTTCCGGTCAATTTAATTTGCACTTGGAGGAATTTGATATTGCATTTTTCAAAATATTGATTAAACTGATTTCACTGTAAAATACAATGCTTTGGAGAAAATGCTGATAGTCGGTTTTCGGTTTTTTCCAAATTTTTAGGATAACAGTAATTTTTTCGCCAACACAAATGTAACATTTAATACTTCTAACGTCGAAAAAGCAAGTTAATGATACTTTTGATAAAAATACATTTTTCATAAAAGTGAAATATACATGGTAATAAAACTACATAAACTTGTATCTGTATCTGAGAACGCACGCAAAATAAAATAAGCCAAAGTTTCATTCACTATAATAAACTTATCAAAAGGTTTCGCATGAAAGGTGGTACCTTTTCGTACCGCAAAATCACATTTACATCGTCGCAAAAGAATCAGAGCTCAAATGCCACGAGCCATCATTTTTGCCTGTGAAAAGCGTCCGCGGAAGAGTGATAACAGCTTAAACGATTTCGTTTTCAATAATAATTTTTCACGAAAAGCCAGATCGCTTTGCTACAAGGGACGCGTTCGCTGGAGCGATCGATGCTTGAAAAAGCTCTCAACTGAACCGGCCGTAGGAGGGAAAAAAGCTCATGCATGTGTGCGGGCTTCGGGTCAAGTTTTACAAATCGCCGCGATTCAATAAAGATTCGGTTGGGCGCCGGCACAATTACGTGTCGTTTTATTAGCACCTATACAGAACAACGCTTACGAAATAAGCAGCGCTGGTTTTTGTTCGCTGGAGTGTTCAGAGGGCGCCCAGAGATTGGGTTTCATGCGAAATCGAGGAGACGAAAAGGGTGGCAGAAAAGTGTAGGATTAGGTCGGCGCGAGAGAGAGCGTCGACAGCTAGAAGAACAGCGAAGAAGGACAGTACGCGCCGGAGGCGATTTGTCAATTTCCGGCGCAGTGCGTTGCGTAGCGAATGAGCGAAACGCTGGAAGTGCAACGCCACGTATGCAGCCGAAGCGGCAGATCAATACTCGGCAATTCCTTTGCCGCGATGTTGTCGACCTGTTGAAAATTGACGCGGAAATTAACAGACGGCGCAAAAACAGCCGATTTAATTGAAGGTTGCTCATTAAAGTGGAGTCCCGGGGAGGGGAGGGGCGAGCAAAAATCGGCTGAGGAATCCGAGACTGGTCTTTGTGTATAAGGAAAAGCGAGCGATTTAGCGAGCCGGACAAAAAGTTGTCTAGGCCGATATGCACGTGTGCGGTAAAAGGCGGGCACGTGGGTCGTGATTAATTGTAACAACAAGAAAACACGCTCCCACAGTCGAGCTACTTTTGATGTGATCATGCGCACCAACGAACTCGCGCGGGATGCAGTGGAAACAAATACTCGCGTGGGTATCGTGTCGTAAGACCACGTGAACGAGTACATTTTATTGCCAGTGCCATTCATGAATGTTTTTGGCAGTCATCGCGCAAGAGAGAAAACGATGTGCATCGCGGAGGGATTGGCAGCCTCCCGAAAGGTTGACTCGCTGAAATCGATAGTTTTAGAACTTAAATAAGATTTTCAGCGTGTTCCATTGATTGATATTAGTTTTGGAGAGTTGTTTATGATACTTTTGCAAACAAAGCAGATGAATCAATTTCTTTACACTTATTTCCATCATATATTCACAAAACGGACATTAACATTGAACGAGATTTTTTAGTCAATTATAAACGTCTATTTTTGCTGCTTCGTATATTCTAACTTAACGACGAATCTTTTCAAATATTTATAAACATTTTAGAATATATTGTAGTTTATTACAGTTTATAACTACGCACTAACTTCTCAGAAAAATAAAGTATAGTCATTATAAAAATGCTTTTTATATCTTTTTCTTTCAACAGTTTTCGTTTTTTCAGCGAAACTAAGTTTTAAAAAAAATTCTTAAAAAATAATTTATGAGTGATTGCTTGAAAGTGGCAAAAAATTGGAAATGCTTTAATCCTTTATGTCAACACAAATGAGTCAAAACCGTTTTAATTTCGTTTTTACTAAAGTTAGACGCAGCATTTAATTAATTGAAAAGAGAAACAAAAATGTGAAAAAATTTGCAGAAGAAAGAAAAACAGATTTTTTAAGAACCAGGATAAATGTCATTTTTAACATTAATTTATTAACTCAATGTTGATAAAAACTCATATCTGTTTCATTGAGAAAAAACTGAGTCATCTCTTAATACACCTATTACTTTTTTCTAAGAAATCGTTTAGTGAATGTTACAATTTCAAATAAAAAGTCTTGCAACACATTAATGCCTGTACTTAAAAGGTCAATAATACAGCTTGAAATCGTACGTCGACATGACAATTAATGGAAGTTGACTAAAACTGAATTAAATTTCATGTTCTGGCATTTTGAATGAAAGGAACCTATCATCTTTCTCTCTCTAATCAGCAACGAAAATAATTTCCTAACCATTTGAGTATGTCTATTCACAGTCATCACATGACTTCGTTCTTTAAGTTTCATCTTTCAAGTTACGTTAAAAGATAACAATTTCATCACCTTAGCAAAAACGATTATATTATTGGCATACTCAATCTGAGCGTTGTTGATTGGATTCGCGATGATGATGTGGAGTTTTTGTTCATAATCACCATCACAGTGCTATGTTGCAACGTGATGTTGCACCATCATCCATGTATCGAGTATATTCAACGAAAATCTTGCTCAATTCGGTCGTATTGTGGCGGAACGTCTGCGCAGCGTTGAGATCATGCAATCGTCTATTTACACGTGGAATATTAAGTAATAGCATCGCTGAAGAATAAGTCCGACTTCGACATAAGTTTGCGCGTCGACGAATCTATGCCAGGCCATAAATAACTGATATTCACACGAGCGTTCCCTCGCCTCGCGGGCGTGTTATTTTGGTCGATTTTCGCGACAAAGGAAAAGCGTAGAAAACGTATAGTTAGCATCGTCAGAAGAGAAAAGGCAGCCGTAAGCGGGAACAATGAACAATGGTCCATAAATCGACAGACTAGAATGGCCTAGGGAAAACCCAAAGGTGGGTTCGAGGTGTTTTCTCTAGAAGGACCATTTTGTCCTGTTGGAACCTATTAGTCGTCTCAGCTTTCAACGAGGACTCGTCGATCATAATTGGACGAGCATAATGCAGACAATTTGTAGAGAGATTGCGCTGATTGAAGGCTCTGAAGAGCCAGGGAATGGCTCGGTGGGCCACGAGAAGCAACCTCGGGTTTATTGCCCGGGTTTAGTTAGTTTTGTACAACAAAGACTGGCATGCTGGAACACCGGAGTAATGAATGACAAGGACAATAATTAGAGAAAACGCTCGTTGTTCCCGAAGTTTTCCTGTTGACTCAGCGTCATTAGGGATCAATTACTGGGTTGTTCTAATCGCGAGGGTCACGACGGCGCGACCTATTGCTTTTAATTGACGTCGACGAAACGACGATATTTATGACTGGCGAACGTGCGGTGGTAATAAATAATATCCTTTCCCACGCGACTTGCGATTTGTCGTATTGTCCAGTTTTTTTTATTATCGAAAAGTCCGGGCCATAAATTTGTTAACTTCGGCGAGAGCGTCACAAAAGGGAGCCGACTCGTTGTTTTTTCAGTTTCATTTGAGGAGGAAAATTGATAAAACGATTCCGACGGTGAACAAAGTGCTGAGAAATTTCCGTTGTTGATTTATAGTGTGAAAATGCGTGCACAGTTTCAATTAGATTTAAATTTAACCCTTTCTCTGGGTCTAGTTATTAATGAGTTGTCTGTTTCTGTTTTTTACAGGTAAGACTGAGATTCGGCTTCTGGAATTTGAAGTATCCTCGGAGGGAAAGTTACTGCGATTGCATTCAAGAATTGCTGTGAGCTATCAAGAAGGTTCTGTTCTGAACCCAAAAAAGGAGTAGAGATGCAAGATTGTCTTAAAATAAAGCTCAACGCGGTACGAGATGTAAAATTAACCCAATGGACGGTCACGGATGCGGCTAGTTTCATTTCATGGATATTCAGACTGCCTCTTTGGTGTTCCAAACATTTCAGAGCTTAAAAAAGAATTCTGCCATTCGAGTCATGGTATCTGTAGGATCAAAAAACGAAATGATATCGTCAGTTTAGCAGGGTTCAATGATAACAACCTTGCCACAACAGCCGTATTCTGCTAATGTGCATACGTTGGGACAGAAGACCTACATTCGTTAGTTAGATAGAGATACACTTTTTTGCCTTCTTCTTTTTCCTAATCAATACAGGAAAGAGCAACTTTTGCATTGGACAAAAAGCGAAGCAAAGCTTATCCACTTCGCACGGTGCGATTTTCAAACTTGGCAGAAATGTTCGCGTCACGTGAGAAATGTTGCTGAAATCAGCAAAAAGTAGCTGTAGAAGAGAATCCAGCTGATAATTCACTGGAAGAAGAGCTTCGCGAGAATCAGCGCGTAGAGAGTTCTTCTTTGTGGTGATCAAGAAACAACAGACTCGTGGCGATTGCAGTGTTATGTAACTGCGGTATTTATTTTAGCGCGAGAGTGACATCTGCATGTCTGTAATGACAAGCACGTGGGGCCATTAGCATAGTGAGTTTTCCATCATGGGAACCGAGACGGTCGAGGTCGGAGTTGCACTCTTTCTTTCTCTCTCTCTCTCTCTCTCTCTCTCCCTCGTCTGGCATTGTTCCCTGAAGCTTCGGCCGATAAATGACCTTCTGAAAATGGACGACGCCAATTTGGCCGGGTGATAAATCTGCGGGATAAATTCAAAACAGTCTTCGCTCTGCGAAACGGGTTTCGCTGGCTCGTCTTCCAAGACGTATCGCTGAGGTTAGATCCCGCGCTATTTATCCCTCGCTTGGTCGGTGAGTCGATTTGCTCGATTTCGCAGGTCAGAATTTGCGGAATGTCCGAGGCCTGGAACCCGTTCGTCTGGTTTTTTAATTGCAAAAAGGATTCGGCCACGACGAACGGACGGCCAAAGAAGGCCCGTGAAAACGCGATTCTAAGCCAGCCGCTGTTGCTTTCCTTCTTCTTCCAGACCGCTCTCTTCTGCCATGAAGCCGTCCTCTTACCAGATGTGTGTTCTTGCCCTCCCCCCTCCTCGTCGTTGTCCTGTGTTTCATTCTACTATCGGCGTTTCTAGTTATCGCATCAACGCTGTTTCTTGCTTACTCTACTGACAGATGCGATTTCACTTGATCGAGAAAAAGAATAGGAAAGTGGACGTGCTGGATGTGGAACGTACGCGGAACATAATTATGATGACATGATATATCATGTGTTATTGTTTTGATTCGGGCAAGTAGAGGTTGAGAGTCGACGCACTTTGTCGCTTTCGAGATTTGTAGGCCTATTAAGGAGATTACGCTCAACTACCGTGATTCATTTTCGGGATAATCGTTATGAAAATAACCAACCAATACTATCACGATAATCGACCAACGAGCGTTTCAGAATTATGGCTCAGCTAAACCATCAAGCAGGTTCTCTGACTTGCTTTTGTAGATGTTGTTTTTTAATATTGTTCATCAAATTTCATACAGGAGGAGCTCTTTGTATACATGTTCACTTGTCATGTTAGAATATTTGTATGCAAAAATACAAGACACTTGCAATACATTATTCAGTGGATTTTGTATCGCAGCTACAGCAAATTTTGAACGAATGTTGATGGATAAGCAACATTTTTTTCTTGTCTTATAGCACCTTGCGAGATGTATTAATTTAAAATAGTTACTTATCTGTTGGTTCTCTTAGTAGATATTTGAACGGTTTAAAAGTATAGACAACTAACGTACACATAGTAATAGATCTAATTATTTCACGTGTACGAGCAAAGTCTCCAATTCATTTGGAAATGTTCAAAATTAATCTTGTGAAAACTTAAAAGTGGTTCAAGTTTGATACTACGATCATGAATATATTATCGTTTTACTCTTAGACTGCTATTTCTATCACAAGAAAAATCAATTTAGTTAATTCAACTGACAGTTGAGAATCAGTAAAAGTGAAATTAAGCGTTTCTTGCAGTTAAATCAACTGATATAACTAGGTATTATTTTATCTTGATAGAAAGATTCAGTACGAATTATTTTCAAATGATCAATTTTCTTATGATATGTTGACGATTCACATGTTGCAGAGTAAATTTAGTATATTCGTTAAAATAAATTTTTCGAACTAACAAGATTGCGGAAATAAAAACGATATTGTAATTAATAGTTAATTATGTGCATAAAATATGTGATTTATTCAGTTTTTATTAAATTGATATTAAAATCGGTAGTGCAAAAATTACTTTTCTATCAATCATACGTAATTGAAACAAGTACTAACTATTTAAATGAGTTAAAGTTTGTTTTCTAAATTGTTTATTGTACCTGTTTTTGTTTACTTAAAAAATTGCATTATCTATTAGCACAGAGTTCACCTCATTACTAAATGATTATCAAGATTATTAAAAACCAAAATTTTCTGATTGGCACATTTACTAAAAAGAAAGAAAAACTGATCTTCGTCGTGAAAAGTGAGAAATATGTACTTAGTAACTAGAACCGGAAAAGAAGTTAAACTCACTATTACCGATCCTTTTTATCCAACGTAATATTTATCTCGAGACTAAACCTCTTACACTGTGACTATAAAAAAATGAAGCTCGGCATCCGTGTTATGCATATTAATATTCGATTTGTTTTTCTCGAACGTATCAAAAGCTCGAAGTTAGTCAGTACTTAAGCGTAATTTAACGTCTTTCCATCCCAAAGGACAAACTGATTTCCTCCGGATCAAATGCTAGCTTCATTCAGTTATACCTTAATGCAAACAGCTAGAAGGTAACACGAAACGAAATCGATTGAGTGTCGTGTTTCAATATGTGCAAAGCGTTCGGACAAATCCCGGTGCCAAGCTTAAGAGGAAAAGAGTAGAAAGTTGTTAGAATGATAATAAATTTGAAAGCAATGATGTTGCGAATTGAACTCTTGTGAAAAGCTGCCCTAGATTTCTGGCGCTATTACTTCGATCAGGGCTTGCCGATCGGCCAATAGCAGCCGCCGGATAATCCGATTTATACGCGCGCAATGACAGCTCTATATATGCCTGATTGCTCTGTATATAAATCGGGTCTCAAGAGAAAACGCGATCTTTCTCGATCTCTCGGAAATCGCTATTACCGCGATCGTCGTGTGCACCGCAAATCGTTGCGCCATGCGATGTTTACGTTATTGCGACACGCTCGAGCACCCATTACTTGAAATAAGCGCTGCCGTAATGCGAACGCAACTAGCATAACATAGTCGCGCGCGAGAGACACATGCAAGCGCGCAGGGCCGTAACCCTTCACTTTTCTCACGCGCAACTTTGCCATTGGTATTTTCATGAAATTGGCGTTATAGCCCTATTGTGAAGCCTAATTGGCGCTTTATGGGTTGGAAAAACAAACGTGGTATTTAACGCACTACAAACGCCATATTGTTCTTTGCAAACCTATCGTTTAGAATGGAGGCTGACTTTTCCTGAAGCACTCTTGCGATCAATGTTGACTCGCCGATCAGGCTGGGCTTACGTAATAGGTTGCTAAATCGCGTGCAAATTTCGCGATTACGGGATTAATATTTCAACGACCGAAGATGCGGGAGACCATTGTTTGTTGGGCAATTATTCGTAGCTTGGTTGGTTAATGACTGCAAGGGATAATCTGGTTTTCAAATAGGTGTACAGAAGCTCTTTTATCTTGATGCTCGAAATTCAGTTTCAGAATCAGTAGCGGAGTAGTTGCAATCTGTTCTCAGTGGTCGGGTATTTTGAGCTAGAACACACTCGCAGTTGCTCGATAAGATAATCTTTCTAACCGCACGACGTAATAAATAAATAAAAAAACAGCGATAGCGAGTGACGGGTAATCAATCAGTTTGAAGTATCGTTTAATTTTCGTCACTTTTTGTGTAAAACTAGATTGATTTTATCTCGGTCCTAATACAAAGTTTAACGTCGGCACTGCTGTGTTAGTTAAGTTTGTACGCAAACAATTTTCTTTTCTCAGACGATTGCGACATTTAAAATCTGTTCCAGCGATGGCTCTTCAAATGGGTTTTAACTCAAGGCTTCTCATGACAAAACCAGTTTTAGAAGCGTAAAAGAAGTAGAGGACGGTGGTTCCCTGGGGTAAACGCAACGAGTCCTGTCTGTCAAAACTACGCACGCTTTCGATTCCGGAACCGTATAGGTTTCGGGAACAAAGCAATCTTCGTCACGCGGAGAAATATCGAGACGGACCGAGTGCAATCCGAGAGAATCCTATTGCTACTTCGAAATCCAGCTGGCGATTCGAGTCTGATTGCGCGTGAAATTTAAAATAAAGAGGTGAAATTTCTCTCGCTAGGGGTCAACAATTGTAACGGGATGGCGCTCAATCACTATCAAGAGGAAAAACTACGGCGCGCGGCTTTCAGCACGGCAATTAATAGTTGCAGTTGGCTGCAGCTGCGAGTCGCGAATAGACTTTCCTTTCTTAGGTGCTTTTCGACA
Organism: Psix sp. ZL-2020; assembly: GCA_022817045.1. Lineage (NCBI taxonomy): Eukaryota > Metazoa > Arthropoda > Insecta > Hymenoptera > Scelionidae > Psix > Psix sp. ZL-2020. The sequence goes on from JABFQD010000085.1 coordinate 34,895, forward strand.
CAACGGTTTTATCTCGCTACGTGACGAGTGGTAGACACTAAGTTAGGAGGAGTTATGTAAGCAAAGAAATACTAATGGGAAGCGTTGATTAGGAAGCTCGCTGATTTGATGGTTCTAATATAACTTTGTAGTTCGTCTTTGGAATAAAGACGAACTACAAATGTAGCGGAAATGTTGGAAAAGTGGCCATTTGAATTGTTGAACAAGGACTTAATTCATGCTACTAATTATGCTCGATCTTCTAGAGTATAATATCGATTCATCAAATATTTTGGGGTTTCATTGAAAAGATTACGATTTATATACTGTTAAGGTGATAATGAAAGTCGTAATTGATGGCTCGGAATGGCTCTTTATCATGTCTCAGATTCATCTGAGAAACTGCGAGCAAAGTACGTCCATCGATTAAACAAACATTGTCGAATGGTTAATCGTAATTTTGTAATGCAAGAACAATTTGTAAAGGAGAATTGACGTTTTTAGGTCGGTTAGTAGTTAGTAAGCATTCTAGTGCCGGTGCACCGGCCCTTCGTTCTTTATTGTGGATTTTTTGCTTGGTTCTTCCAGTCCCCTCCACTTCGTTTCGTGACTCGACCTCTTCTCTCCCTCAACCCCCGCATCGCTATCCGACTCCGGCTTTCCCATCCATTTTGTTGCCCCCACCGATTCGCTCTTCACCTCTCTGTTTCTCCTCTTGTGGCAGCGCGCGAGTCTTCCTCTTCTTTTCTAATTCTCTATTCCTGGCATGATCCTCACAACACCCGTGCGCTTTTCCGACAGATGTTGAATTACTTAACTCCCACCAGGAACAAGCTGGCTCTTCGAAATTTTGGCTGCATTTTTCAAAACGTCTTCCGGCTAGATCGTATTATTGGAAATTCACAGTTGCGCTCCAACGAAACTACCATTCAAGACGTGGGAATATGCGTTTGTTTACTTTTATGCGGGAGAACTTTTTGATAGACTAATTTCAGCACAATGATTTCTTGGATTACACAAATAGCTGCGTTTCCAAACTGTTCTATTATTGGTCTTCGCACCAGTACCCGATGTCTCAAACTGTTTAAACATTTTTTATCTGCAATATATATTCCTTTCTTGGCAATTTTCTCTCCAACTGTTGAATCGCGATTAGAATCAAGTTACGAGAGACTGGTTCTGTTGTTCCAATGTACTTTCGTTCGATGCTTTTTTGTTTTCCTTTGCGCGCCTGTAATATTTGTTATTGCAGATTGATGGGCAATAATGTTTCACTGCTCGTATTTTTCCCGGTAAGCAATTTTCCCGCTCCACGTCCGGCTACTAACCGCAATTCATGCCGCTATGATAATAATACAGCTTCTTTATGAACTATTATTCGCTGGCCATCGCGGTAGCCCTGGACACGCCGGGATGTAAATACCGTGTCCGGTTGTTACGTGGTCTCAAAGATTTTGCTGACGCAAATTGAAATGTGCGTTTTTCTCAGACAAACTGTATACGTAAAGCATGGGAAAAGTGCTTTTCATGGCTAAGGTGGAGGTTGCTAACAAAATTAAGTAGTTCAATAAATGGATCCTAAAAACGTCCTTTTAAGAAGTGTAAGCAAATGGTCGATTATCTCTCTTTAATCTGAGTACAACCATGTATCGCGATAATAGCATGGAAATATAATATAAATATTTATTTTTAAAACAACTAATTTTCGGTTACATACAATTTTGATTTAGCCAGTAAATGCGGCTTTTAATTCGCTTTAACAAGGCTTAAGGTATTTTATATCTTTTATGAAAGTACTTTTTGATTGGAAAAATATTGGTAATCCAATATAAACAATCTATAATGAACAATGACTTTATCCCCTGTGATCAATAGCTGTACTGTATAGTTTGGGTCGCGATGTCAGACTCTTCGACCCTTCCTTTCTTCGAATCTCCCAATTTAAGGAATTTAATATACCAGTTCTGTCTCTTCTGGTGTGAGACTTGTTATCTTCATCCCGTCTTATCTTGCTCTGGCTCCCTCCTTAATCGCACGAGTCGCCATCTATATCAGTATACAAGACGCTATTCGAAATACTGAAGCCCGTAGGGTCGAATCGTCTTAGCTATCCAACGTTTCGCTTTTCTGAAAGTGCAAGTTCAGAATATTCTAAAACGAGATGGGATAATGTCGCACACCTGCTCTGCTTTAACATTCGCTCTATTATTCGATGTCATTTTCAATTTAATTTAGGTTCTCTTTTCGCAACTGAGCCTCGTAATTCTATCCGAAAGGGTTGCTGGCTTCCTCGAGCGAGATATCGAAATAAAATTCGTGTCCTTGCTCCACTGGTTAGGACCTGACTAGCCGATCTGTAATTGATCTCTAATCTGAAGGTACAACTAACTGGGGGAAAGAAGCTTGATTCTTTTTCCCAGACGAAAGATTTCCTTGGCAACCGAGACTTAAGTCTTTGCCAAAAAAAGAAAGTTCAATCGTAGAGCCTGGGGTGGTTTCTTCCCCTTGACCTTGATGTATTGATCATTGCAACTTCAATTACTACAATTAGATGGGTATGAGGTGCTAGTTTCTGCATCGAGGATCAATCATGCATCAAGCTTGATGTTCTAAGCGTAAATGTCGGTTTTGCTTCCGCGTTGGTGAAATCTGGACGAACCTAGTCAAGTGTGGAGAAGTAATTTGGTTAGCTAACCCATCGTCGCAACGATGGCTTCTCTTGCAGTGCGGGAATAACACGATCTTGGCAGATTACAATTCTGACACTTGAGATCCTCAGGTTACACGAAATCCATGAATTGAGAAGGCCAACTTTGTATTCAGCATTTTGAACGTGTTCCAAAATAAACTAATGCGATTGTAAATAGCTGTTTCGTTCGATCGGAGAAAGCGAAAAAATTTGAAGAAAACTGAATAGTCTAGTATAGTTAAACTTTTATGTTTACATGAATACCAAGTACGATGATTACTTTCTACTTAATCATCGTATGTTAATGTAGTAATAATTGTGTCAACACTTGGAAATAAATTGAGTTAAATTTGTTAGTTACCTCATTCAAAGATATATTATTTCATTTCGAAGACACCGGTTCTATAGGTTTCCATAAAATGTGAGATTATCACATTTATGCTTTCATCTTGCAACGAAGGAATGTGAGCAATTAAGTCGAATCATTATCCACTGGTAAAATGGACGAATCAGCGCTTTTGTCAGCTTTCTCGAATCACGATAGGCTCGAATCGCACATCTGTTCCAGCTGTAAGTCGAACGGCCTTAAGCATCGAGTTTTGTAAATTATGACAGTGTCTTTTATAGCTTAATCAGTCCCCTCTCATTAGTCAAAAGACGCGCGCCACGACGATTTGGTTATATCAACCTGGTATCTCACTCTGATGGCCACTTGAATAAACGTGAAAGATAAAGACGATAGAACTGCTGTGACGCTGTAGTTGAACAAGGAAAGAAGAAAAAGAGGATGGTCGCGAAGTAACTGCATTGAACCGGACACCTGGTCTTTGCACCTTGCGAACTGGTCGCCTTCGCCTCGACCTATTCTCTGTAGCGGTGTGCCTGTGTTTATGTTTTTTTGGGGACCGCTCATTGAAAGTACTCACGTGACTCTTTTGCATGGCTTCCCATCAAAGCACATCACGCCACGCTGCATACCGTTATTTCGACAAATTCGACATTTTATGTGCACTACTTTAACCTTTTCAAAATGGTGAACGTGGTTAAGTTAAACTTCCGCTTGGAAAGGGTCCCTGAAAAGATGAAGGGTTGCCAAGCATTGGAGGAGCGAATTAAGATTTTGGAGAAGATGATAGGGATTGTCTGCGATAGAAGGAGTTTTCAAGCAGAAAGAAGATCCGTCAAATTCATAGGTAATCCTCAGTATAATTTCAAGCGAAGACTTATCTTCTTCCTTGACAATCATTTGAGAGGGTCCTTTAAAAACAACCGCGGAAAATTGATCCAATGAAGGTATAATTCTTTGGTGGAGAACAATGATCTGTGCAAAATCGTTCCTGATGGGGCTGTCAGTCGGATAGTCGTGACAAGTTGTCTTTACCGCTGGCTGCAAAGTGATTGGTCTGAAGATGGATGGACAGTTGTGATTAAAGTGGACGGCTGCTGGAAATTTTACATCCAAATAATTCTTGACAGTGGCGCGGTTATGTCCTTCAAATAACTGATTGGTCGCCGTCGACATATTGGTCAGTCCACAATTTAATATCAGCTCCCCATCATTATTCGTCGATATCATCCCCATCGTCGATAGGGGCTTACACCCCACGGCGCTTGATTCAGTACCCACACAGAGCTCTCACAGACATGGACGAGGAGTGGAAAGAAGCTGATTAGAGTGAGAAAAGAACAGAGTGCATCTCACGTGTGCACTACTAACAACCGCTGGATGTATATGAACTGCGTATTCACTGTCTTGGATGTGGGAACAGATGCAGGATACATTAATTGTAAGCTGCTCGGGGCTTCGACTACTTCTCTAATCAATATTATCAAAATACACCACATGGGTGTGCGGTTGACCATGCGTGAATGTATTCTTTATCCACAGAGGATCAGGCCAATATTGTTTTATAAAGATTCAAGAATTCTCATTTCGTAGATTTACTGATTATCCAAATATCATGACTTGATCGTAGTCGCAGAAGGGCTCTCGAATATTTAGCGTCCTCTATCAACGCTGATCCCCCGATTCATTTCAGACACCCGCAGTGAGAGACACAAGTATCAAATTTGAGAGCACTGAGTTAACGTTTGCAAAGATTAAAAGAGATTATAGGTTTGAGAGAAATATTTCCTAGATGAATCAAAAGAAGTTAAATTTGAGATAACATACAAGGTCTCTACTAGAAGTCTAGCGTGTATTAATGATCTGTATTCAGTGGAAAATGACATATCTCTTTGCCATTTACTTCTCTAGCTAATGTTACAGTTGTGTCAAAATTTTACTTACGCTCAACTCTGTAATCAAAGCGCTCAAACAAAAGTGCAATTGCGCTGGTATAAATGAAATTACACCTCAATATTGGTAACTATAATGATCGAATTATGAATGTTACTTTCAACTCGGATGGCATAGAAGAATTAGTTGCTGGGGTATAAAGAATTTTTGGTCGTCAAAGAGGAGAGCCCCTAGGGATTGGTTTCGCATTTGGTATTAGGTGGGTCGGCGTCTATGGCGGATTATGGGGTCCACGACGGGGTGACTCATGAGTCATACTGGGGAGACGTGTGCCCTTTTGTGCCGCTACGTGTGACTCCCATCTCCACTGCCTTGATCCGAACCGAAGGGGTACGACGTTTGGCCATTAATAACCTCTTTTCTTTCGCTCGTAAATAAACATTTGGATCTCCTGTGGTGTCAGACGATACTTTTTTCTGCTCGACGTCCACGTAATTTCGGAAGAAAAATCATATTGACCGATCTGTTAGGTGTCACATTTGGCCGCGACGGGTTACAGCGTTTTCGTATAAAGCCCGCTTTCGTGGGCGCGTCAGGCTGTCATATTTGCATCGCGTAATCAGTTCGCGAGACTCGACGGAAAGCCAGTTAATCGCTGGCTGTCGCCGACGTGCATTCTCTAATGCAGTTAATTATCATTCAACCGAGTGTCTTTATTGTTCTTGTACTTATCAGAACTTTAGAACAGGCAAATGCTAACAAATATATCGAGAATGAAACGTCGTAAATGCAGCCTTGCATGTTGGTAAACGACGTTTTAATACTAAAAGGTTTGACTTTTCATATGGCTTTAAGTACTCCGTAAAATATTTGGTCGGAATTCGCGACAGGGGATTCATCACCTGGAAAAAGTACGACAGTAGTCGTATTAGCGGACATCTTATTGTTTTATGACCAATTAAGTCGCTGCTTTCATTTTTACGGCGCTCGTAGGTTCAGAGAAAATTCGGACGTTTTACTATGAATTATTCAGTGAAAGTGAAATGAGCTTGCTTGATTTGTTTCAAATAACAGTGGCGGCGACATGCATTAAAAATAAAATAAACGAGATCATAAAATCCAGGCAAAGAGTTTAATATCAGTGTTGACAAAGTGAAATATTTTATTTGCCTTTTAAAGTTTCTTTAAGATTTTTAATTATAATATTTTTTAATTTATATAAAAAATAAAAAAAATATATAATAATTAAAAAAAATTACATTTTTAATTATTATATTTTATACTTTTACAAATTAGTTGGATTTTCAAAGATAAAATAG
>JABFQD010000086.1:0-40971 GCA_022817045.1 Psix sp. ZL-2020
ATTTAAATTTTAAACTCAATATATGAAACGACAATCTAATAATTGAGTAAACATATTGAATTATACGTATTCTATATATGTAACAGATTGATCTGAATATGAATCAAATTAGCATTGATCATTTTTTTACTTTAGTAAAAGTAGAAACTGTTTCATTTATGAAATTATTACGTTAATAAATGTAAAAATAAGTTCATAGAAATAAGACTTCAGCGTCGATGAATTTGTTGCCTGGGGATAGGGCGTCTAGATTTCTGATCAATTAACGCCAGTATTGCAGTATGTTATATGTTAATTAGTATTCACAAGCCGGAACTTGAAGCCTTAATGAGTCTGAAACAAACGAAGACTCCATCAATTTGACGCGTATTTAACGTTGCCTTAAGGAAGTATTGAATGGCTCCATTGACGACCGTTAAAGTGTGAATGTTTTCGTACATATATTTTCTAAGATAATAATCGCTATCATGGGAATGGGATCCACGCGCCATGCAAACCACGTCATGATTCACTAGTAACACTTGAAAATATTACATCCGCGACTTTACTCGTTTCTTCGAAATCGCCCGAGGTTGCACTTAGCGGATAAGATGTTTAGAAGTGAAATGTGAAACGCAACTTTTTCCGATACTTTTCACAAAAAAGACTGATTTTGTACAAAAACCAATTCCAATGCGAAATTTCAATTCGTACCGAACGTAGATTTTCATTCCCTCACAAAGGCACGAATAAATAAGCATCTATTTCGTTACAATTCCATTGCGTTCTTTTTGCAAGCTTTTCCGTAAAATCTAATATTGTTGAGAACTCTTTACAGACCACGGAACAACTGACTAGAAAAGACAGACAAGTCGAAGCAATTATGTAAATCTACCGCCAGGATCAAGATATATTTCAATCCCGTCTCCCCTCTCTTACCAAAGACGCTATGACCCCTCGGCATACAATACACGTAGACTTGTATTACACCACAAGTGTAGTAGCGGATATGTGACTGCTTTTTCCGAAGCTGTTTTTTCGGGATATAAAATTTCGTAGCCTCTTGAAACAGACTTTCATGGTGAATTTCGCGAACAAGTTAGACATCGTAGAATTACATTTCCCTTTATACGATTCCTGCGAGTACTTTTTATTTAATCTCTTACATAGCAATTCTTGAATCGTTAAGTGTTTCTGACAGTTCATGTCGTTTTATGATAAAATTGGCGTAAGTTTCATGTATTCGTGAACAAAAAGTTCAAACAGTTAATTAACCAATTAGAGCGATAGCACTGAATAAGAAATGTCTGCTTTTAATCAATGAATTCTCAAGTTACAAGAAGTATACACGAGTTTTCAAGTATTCATATTCTGTGTTTGATTACGAATGAGCTGCTCTCGCAGGAATAACATTTGCGATTACCTGTTCTGTTTGAAAACTAAATATTCAATTCAATGGTTCTATGCTATTCCGACGTTTGTTTTAACGACGTTAATAGTTTAAAGCCGGTTGTGAAAACTTACCAGAAATTGCGATAATACCTCTATATAAATAAACACGTTTCAACCTCCAAACAGTTAATATGCTTTATTACAGAATTCAAGAATTATACATCAAATGAAATTCCAATTTATCAGAGCTTCTAGTCAAACATTTAACGTAGACCTACGGAACAATTTAAAATTACGTAGTTCATTTCTACGATTAAGAGTTCTGAAAAATGCGCGTAAAATAAATTTAATATCATTGCTGAAGCCATAAATGAGTTACTGATCACATGTTTATTGTATATTAGTTGAAATGTCTCCAATACGCGGTCAGTGCTTCTATTAGCACGGCAACGATAATTAAAGAAACATCGTTTTAATTCTGAAAGAAAACTAGGTCGGTTAATAAAGTATCAAAATAATTTAGACTTATATAATTTTGCAAAATTTTCGAGGGTCAAAGCACATACTTAATCATTTTCCTGCACATGCGTAGATACAAAAAACATGGTTCTTTTTCATTCCTCTTCCCTTTTTTTAACAGAAACTCGCGAGAAGTCGGCAAAGTAAACACGCCGTGCGGTTAGGACAAGGCAAAAAAGCTCACAAACAACGGATTACGTTGAATAAAACAACGCACGTACTTTTTGCGCGGCGTATCTCGTTAGGACTTTTGATCGAGCAGCACAGAGTTACTCATTTGACAATAAGTTGGCTTGGACTATGTTTTTTAGTAATCTATCTTATTGAATTGTACTGGATGCACTACAGACGGAAATAGTTATTTGCGGGAAATTCAATACAGACGATATTCCTAGTGGAAACATTTACGAGCGCAGATAATAAGCTTGAGTTGAATAAATCGATTGACCGACTGGACGCTAGTTATATGCGACGTGGACTCGTTGTTGCTAGCACGATTCATCGTTACGTGCGTGGTACGATAACGAAAGTAACGCACTGCCTTGGCCGTGACGTGTCAACCGAGTGGACAAACCGGCACCACTACGATAACAGGAATACATGAAATTATGACTATACTCACCGGCAAACTGACTCAGCTGCTGTGTTTGTTAAGCCAAACCAGTTTCAGAGAATAATTGAAATATTTCTTTCAGGAGCCGCGCAACTCTCGCACTTTAAGCAATCTGTTTTCCTGTTTCCCCTTCGCGTGCCGGGCCTTTTCCAGAGTTATTCACTGCCTTTGCAGAGTATAGCTCTAATTAATCAGGCCGGCTATCGAACCGGGTTTATGATTTTTCGCTAAGAGTACAGCTTTTGTCTTGGGCGCAGCTGCAGATACAACTTTCCTCCTGACGGATAATCGATTTTGCGCAGCACGCTCCGAGTTCGCTAAAGAATCAATTACCCAACCAAATTAATGAACTATTGAGATTGTTACACGCAGCTGCTACGCGCTTCGCCATTCATAAATGCGTCGGTTCTTCAATCACCCCGGCCAAATAACGAAGATTAATCCACAGCATTTGACGCGTAATATCACTGTTGAGCATTCCTCGCCGAAACATTGTTCTCGAGGTGGCATTCGAATAAGACGTGAGGCTATTTGCATGCACGCTACTGCCCCTCATTGTGCTAAAATACGCGCCATTTCTTCCAAGTTAGGCGGCTTATATTGATTACGCCGACGGCAGATAATATGCAGACAATCGGTGACAAGTATACAAGTAGATGCCATGATGATAACAGCAGTCACGATGTGAATTCCGTCAGCTTTGCGTAATTACACTTCTTGTTGCAAAACCTCCGCGAAGGGCTTCCGCGCGCAATCTTTCGTCGACCAATGAACATTTGTATGAAACGCAAATCATGCTTAATTCAAGACTATTTCTGTACATAAAAATATGCACGTCGGGCTGCGGCATTCCGTCGTAATCGTGCGCGAATACGAATCGATCAACCATACTTTCGTTCGGACGTTTTGCATTAACGGAATTTGCATACGTATAAAAAAAGTATGCTGTATGATACCGGAATAATATAGTTTTGATGTAGACATAGAAAGAATATTTTTTTATGAAATCGCATTTTCGATTTTATTTTAACAGATAGAAAGTATTTCATAGATAAAAGTTTTATTAATGTGCAAGCCCTGTTTAATATGCGGGTCTATTTGAAGTAACGATTGGTGGTAAGGTAAATGAATAGGTATCCGATTCCTGCAACGAAATCAATTTCTATGAAATTTAAATGTGCTCGAAAGATATTTTTAATCAATGTCATATTTCAAACGACAATTTTTCATGAAATGCTTGTTATATTTTTTCTGATATAATTATGTATGACGCGAGTTTTATGAATGTATTCATTATACTAAGTTGATTTATTAATTACTTAGAATGAATATATAGGATTCCGTAAAAAAGCATGCATGAATATAAACTTGATTGGCTATTTTGGGTGTTGTATATTTACTAAGCTAACTGTTGGCATGAAAGGTAACGAGTGAATGATCTCTGTCAGAAGCTGAGAGAGCGTCAGATTAATGACCTAGAAGGTTTTCGGTCATAGATAAAAATTCGGTTGGAAAATGCAAGCGCTTATGAAAGACGGTGCACTGGTTGGTGAAAAAACGGGAATACGTTGGTTGGGCGGGTAGCCCCAGGGTCGTCTCTTTTCATAAATCATTTTCTTAGAAATTTCAAGTAGCAGAAGTAGCCACCATGACATCTTTGCATCGGTGGGCACCACTCCCTGCAATGCCTTTCTTGTTTAGCTCTTCCTGTTGCCATTGATAGGACCTCGGAATAGGTCGTAGGTCAAACTCCGGCGGATGTTTCGCTCCATTCCCATTCCGTTCATTATTGTTCGATCTGCAACGCGGATAAGAACTATGTACATTTAACACTTCGTGACTCTGCGAACTGTCGGAACCAACGGCGATACGAAATTACTTTGAGAACTGTAAACTGCACGCTAATGTGTGCACCGCAGTCCTATCAAAACGTTATTAATATTGCGGATGCATTAAAGCTAGCTTTACCACAGATTATCAATGTTTCGCGCAAATGCAATATATTGGTATTCATTTCATAAAAACTCATGATATCGTCATTTAATTTTTATTTTAAACGATCGTTTCATCATTTTACCCAAATATTTTTTTTATTTAATAACAAATTTGTATTTGCTCATAAACAACAACATAATTTTATCATATAAATTCTCTTATGAATTTACAAACAAAATTCCATCTCTTTGGAGATTATTTATACACCTTTTAACCACGCACATGCTGTTATATACGTATTATGAAGGCTTGCGTGGAAATAAGGTCTACGGAAGATTCTATGGGCAGAGTCTGCGGCAAACATTTCTTAAGAGCTTGCCACAGACTCAGCTGTAGACGCCACAAGTTCTGTTATAGATATTCAACAAGAGACACTCGTCTGCTTTCTTCAGGCTGATTATCAGTATTTTTAAGACCTCAAGGTAAAATTATGTACGATTCCCACAGACATCGGTTATAGCCGTGCATCGCATAAAATGAAAAAAACGAGTGATTTTCTATTTGATTGCAATCCAGTGGCGCGCAGTTTATGATTCGATTCAACATAATGACTCTTGATGGATATTTACTTTAATCTTTAAAAGTCCGCTCTTTATCACGATAAAATCTGCCGTAACTTTGATTATTATTCTGATACTAAAATTAAGATTAACATTGAGATGTTACTTGTCTAAAAGTGACATCCACATCAATATTTCATTCGCAAGAACAAAAAACTCGATGAATGAATAAATTTACTATTTTCTTCGTTTTATTTTTTATCTTCTTGAACAGTAATTTGTCCTGCCATCGAACGTTACTTTGCCTCAAATAGCTGTCTTTTAGGTAAACTTTCATCGCAGCTACATTTGGTTTCGACTAAGACAAATGATACTTTGTCTTGCAAGCGTATTCTAAAAATAAAGTAAGGCGCGAGCAATATTTCATACTAAAGTTTGCATGAATCCAGATATTGTTTCCCTTCAATGTACATGTGCAACTTTTGCACTATTTGACGTCGTCTGAGTAATCTCTTATTATTCATCAGTGATATCCTAGAACATGAATGCGTGAAGAAAGATGGAAAAATATTTGTGTCACTTTTTCACGTGGCTTCCTCGCACAATCCCGTTATCAAGGCTTTGAAAACTTGTTTCATTTTATATGCAGAAACACCACATACGATACATAAGTTTTTTATTTTTCAATTTCACATAGAGAAACATACTAATTATCAAAATAGAAAATGCTATTATTTTCAAAACCATTTCGTTGATATTTTGACAAAATAAATTTCACAAAAACAAATAAGTAAAATTATTATAATAAATAAGAAGTTTGTTATTTTTAAGGAATGCCATACAAGTAAAATTATTGTACCGTAATCAAAAGTTCGTATAATATTGACATTAGCTTACCAATCGTTTGACATTAGAATGGTTCATGCTCATGATATGCCAACCCCTCTCAAATTTACTGGTTTATAATCAGAAATTTAATTTTCTATTTGATAATCGAAATATTTGTTTCATCGCTGTAGAAGTAAGAAACGCGATCTCGTTTGAGAAAGAACGATGCTTTAATGATATTCATTATTCGTTGAATAAACGACCTGTCTCGTTCTGATGTATCTTTTGCGTTATCTATCATTTGGTTCACATAAAAATGATAATTATTATTATCAATAGCTTGTTTAATAATTTTTGCTTCTAAATGACGTATAATTATTTTTCGGATAATAATTTATGTATCGTTAGTAGCAATACGTAATTTAATTACCAATATTTTCTGATGATCAAACGATTTTATGCGTATGAAATTAAGATCGTATAACGAATAACCTTTATTGCATAACGATATATGTTCAGTTGCAATCTCAAATTTCTATATACATGTTTTAGTAAAAATGACATCAAATATTTTATGTTATAGCGAAGTTTCATTTTCCCTTTTATTATTTTATTCATCAAGAACCTTTAAACGAGTGCCAAAATTATGTTTTATATAAATCGCCATTTACACGCAACGATTTGTTTATTCACTTTCGTATTGTACATATACCTATCGGGTAAGTAAAACCGTTAGTTATAACACCGGAATTATAAAAAGTGGAATCATTCACTTAAATTATACCGATAGTTCACATATATGTATTTCCTTACAGTGAAGAGCTTTACACACAAAAATACAGCGTATTGAATTGCTAATTTCAATCATAATTATAATGTTGAATTACTATTTTATCAATTAGAAAATTTAGAATTTTAGTACACTAAAAATATAACGTGATATTCAGGGAAATTTTATCAGTATTAATAAAAACGATATTCCTAAATGTAATTTGTATCAAATTTGGCTAACAAAATTGTATATATGTTACATACAATTATTTATAGTCAGTATATATTAAACGTGTACTATATCTCTAAACTGAATTTAACGTATATTTTACTACGTGATTAATTTATAGCATAATGACGCTCTTTGTATCGTGGAAAATATTGAACATAAAAACAAAATTGTAATTTATACATTATAGAATTAACCAGGTCATATTTATTACTCGATATACCATGGATGTATACAAAAATTCAGTAATTTAAGTAAGAAGGAGTGGCGTATAAACATTATGCCGAATGGAAATTGTAGCCTTCTCGCGACAGAGAAAAACTTGATTTGTTAACGGTGAGTTCAAAGGAGAGCTGCGCGTCCGAAGAATATTTTTCAAATGTAAATATCGTTAACAGCAAACGCACCACTAGACGACGTCGTCACGTTAATTCAAATCAATGTCAGTCGTTCGTTCTATTACAATTTGTTTTGATGGATGACGAAAGCTCCGTTCTATGATAAAGAATTAGCTGGCGCAGAGAAACTGCAAGCTGAAACACTGAGTGGCATAAAAAGATGAAAAAAAGAAGAACGATATTTTTCATTGCAAAATCTGTTTGTCGTAGAGGGCGATAAAGTGGGTAAAAAAAATGTAAAAACAACACAACATCAAAGGATTAAAATAACACGCAATACACATCGTACACTGGCTTTATTTGCAGGTAAACAAATGTTTGCAAAGAGCGCAGTTTTCGGTAGGTCAAAGGCATAGTGCTAAGTATTTGTAAATCTTGGGCAAAAGGAGAAGAGGAAACAATGCATCAAAGGTGAAATTCACATCGAAGTAAGTTAAGATGGACTTACAGTGGCAGTAAAGCCCCAGAGTTCACAGTGTAAACGATAGATGATTAGCTTTGTGACCCAGCCAATCAGTTTGTCAGACGGTTTCGTGGAATCACCTAATTGTTGACGATGCACTCTAATTTCATGTCTTGCTCTTCACGCCGCGAGTCCAGTCTTTTACTGCTGCTTTTCTTTTATTGACCTCTTTTTTAGCCAGACTGACTTTGCGGTTGGTCTTGCGCCATTGTTCTTTTCATAGTCCTGGATTTGACATCAGATACAGTTATCTTGGCGAATAACTAGTACGAGCAGCCAGTTATACAGCACTTCGCCGCGTTTATGTGCCGTTTCTTTAACGCGTAATAGAGGTCCTTGCGAGAAATAAAAAGTTATTAAGAGGACCATATCTTCTTTTTCTACGAAATTGGTAGTATTTGGCTGAGCTCGTTCCGTTGAGATAGTTTGTAGAAAGGCAAGACGATTAGCGCATTCAACTTTGAAAATGACATTCCTGGTGATAGATTGCGACTCGAACACTTATACGCGATTGTAATGACTCGCGTGCGCGCGAACGCGATTCACGGGACGCTCGAAAGCGCGTCAACCACAAACTCGTTAATTACGAGCCGGATGGCCGACTTCGCGGAAACGCGAGAAAACATTACATTAATTTGCAGATCAAGTATAATTCATTATGTTAATATCGTTGTCGAGTCGCGAAAAATATGCTAATTCACCACGGCTTAATCTTCTCAAATGCCGGTTCTCCGAGTAAATGTGACGTTGACGTTATTTATTCTTGAATCGGGCATCACGTGTGACAGATATTTGTAGGTTGTAATGCACGAAGAACCGCGGAAGTTTACTGTAAAAGTTTCTACAACTGACCGCTTTCGAGATTTATTATTTTATAAGAAAGTCAAAACTTGAAATCAAAATATCCATTTGCGTGCATTTTTTGCATAAAGAATTTCGTTTTATTTTTATTAAAAATACCTTTCCGTGAAATGTCATAAAATGAATTGTTTTTATGAAATTCAAAATGTATCCATAAAAACTAGAATACTTTTCTTGTGATAAATTCACTTTTTAACGAAATTATTTTATGTTACTATTATTGTTTTCAGCACGGAAACATTATAATTTGAAATACGGAGATTTATATTATTATAATATTTAGATTTTCTAGTAATAAAATATAAAAAATATAAAATTTTATAAAACATCAATTTTAATTTGGGCTTATATTTTACGAATTTGCAAAATTGCGAGCATGCAAAAATTTGACCAGCAAGGAGAAAATTTAATTATTTTTATCAATTTTAATTTTACTACTTCTTTTTTTATATTGTCAGACAAACTGTCATTGAGTCAATTCAAATTTACACGGATATACAATTGTGCCCTTTCTAAGAATAATGCGTGAGATACTTAAATGTTTCGTACCGAACAATTATTTTAATTTTACATTTAACCACATTTATTGTTCATACACATTTAATTGTTCATACACAATGAAACCTAATCTACAAAACTTTAGAAAAGAAGATGCAAATTTAACGTAATTTAGATCTTAAACAACGGATATAAAAAGGGTTTAAAGCACTTTTTTACATTTCTTCGTTTTTCCAGAGATTAAGGATCCTTACACGTAAAATGAAAAGAACGTCTTGGCCTCGTAACATATTATTAAAACACGTAAAATGAAATTACAAGCAGCTAAGAACTGAAAGAAGGATATGAAAAAGAAATATTTAAGATACGTCGACTTTATTTCGTGACTACTAATAGAATTATTAGATAGATGTGATGATCTGTTGAAATCCATTTACTAACTTTCAAATTGAAAAGTTCAGCTATGCCAATAGATATTATGAATGATTGAAACGAGTGTGCTGCTACGGATGCGAGATCTCATGTAAAGCAATGAAACCGTGCGAAAACATTTAATGGAGATACGAGGTCGGAATAATTGAGAAACGGTTTCCTGGTCTTCAAATTCTAATCTCTCGCTGATAAAGTGCAATATAATCTTGATTTGCCATAAACCCCACCCTCGTTTAGAGCCTCTTAAAGACTCGTTTCGCGCGTGACTCGCACACATTACCTCGTGCACAACGTTAACCCAAGAGAATATTTTTGTCCCCTCTCTAAATAAGCTGCTGCGTTCTTAGCAGAGATAATAAATTCTGTAAATCCCGCACACGCTGAGCATACGCAGCCTCCGATCACGCAACGTAAGCACACAAGTTTTAGTGTCGCTTAAATTGGAGCATTCGCGTTTTATTGTAATGCAAAATTACGCTCGTCCACACGGCTCAACTTTGCATCGCGCCGCCTCCTAAATACTTCCGACTGATCCAAGCAACAAAAAAAACGACTTAAAAAGTAACGCAAGAAGCGCGTTCGAAAAAGTCTTACATTTTAAATGACTCTGATAACATTATCCCGAGTTTGAAATTACCGTAATTTCTTTCTTAATGTCACAGCACACTTTACGCTGCCGGTGTGTGTTTTGTGTTATGCTAATGTAAAAAAATGTTGCGCGCTTTAATAAAAACTCGTTTTAATTATTGAATTGTAAGAATTATATGGCGCGTGTAAAAGTGATAATCAACGGGCACAAACGTGTCGAGGGCTTTCTTATATCATTCATAAAATTTACGGTGCCATCAGGGACCGATTTCAAGCAGACATTCATAGCTTCTCTTTGCAATTGAAGAGTTATGACGCTCTTGGGACGGCTTGCCGGTTGCTATCATAAAATGCATAGTAACGCACATTGGTTTTACGTCATCCACTACGTACGGAATACACTGTGCGATTTATGAAAGGTTCACAGGCATAACAATCGAGTTACTGGATAACTGTTGTATCGATTGTCCGATGCGGCCACGCACCATCGATAAATTTGATTGAGTAACGGGCGTTTGTTGACGAAAAATTATCGCATCATTTGTTAATCGTTAATCATCAGCTGATGCGAACAAGCGCCAGAGTTTCACGCCAATCTGCGCACACCAGTGTCTTATTTCAATCTCTAAAGTTTATCGTCGTGACTAATTTTGAAATTGCTTTTCAAAGTAGGAAGAAAATAAATATTTCACGAGACATGTAACGATGAAGCGTTGAAAAATTCTTCGGATATGAATTTTATTTCATTCGTTTTATTTTCATTCGTAATGAAATATTATCGAATATCATGAATATTTATATTATATAACAATAAATTGAAATAAGAATGTTTAAAATTTTTCATTTGATAAAGCTGATGTTTACTTTTAACGTCCATAGAACGTAGAAATGTTTGATTTGAACTTGATAGTAGTAATATAATATTCCTCACTTTTTCATGATTATTTTTTATTTATATAATTACTTTAAATAAATTAGAATGTTTACTCGAGAAAGTTAAATATATTACATAACTTATACGAAGGAAACTCTTAATTGAAATTAGTAAAATTCAATGGAAACATTCCGTAGACGTTAGATTTTCAAAAGCAAATCATTGAACGGCCTAATGTTATTGCATTAGTTATGATTCAGTTAAAGTCAAGAATCCAACCCAGTTCAATTGAAGACCCATATCGTAAAAAAGCACTTGTGCTAATAGCAGAAGATTTCACACATTAAAATGCTTCTATAAAATCGTGCGTAAGTTGTAGAAGAGAAGTTTGCGCATCAATTTACAGCATCATTTTGATGAGCGAAATTTTCCCGCTAAGCGTAAATACCTTTACTCTACGTAGATCTCCGATTTTAAGATTTAGTTATAAAGATACACGACATCAATAAATTAATAAAATTGAATAAAAATGATCATTAATAGATTAAAATGAGATGTTTTTATTGTTTTTAATTTCCTACTTCATTATTTTACTCCAGAAATATCTAACTTTTAGCTTTCTACTTCGACCAAAATTATGCATGACAAAATTGTAATGCTGAACTAATCATGAATTAAATCAAATAAGACGAACTACTTTATTCTATTTCTATATCATTCTAATATTCATACGACGGATACGAAATCTTTTCTAATATAACTTCTGAAATATTTTCGCTTTTTTATATGGGAACGTTAAAATTTAGTGATACAATTTTACAAGACAGTAATTTGTAAAACATACATAAGAGTAAGATTAATTAACATACATTTTACCATTCAAATAGGATTTCATTTTTTGTTTCAATTGCATGATTGATTAAAAGCTCAATGAATTAGCACTCCGTAATTAAACCACATAATTGTAAATTCAAATAGCCATAGGTAGATAATAAAACGGTAGTCGAACATGAATCTAATAAGTAACCTAATAATCATGAAAGTGTCTATTGTGAGTCCCTGTAGCGCGTATAACTTCGTTAAAGGGGACGGCGGATGAGAAATGATCATAGCTTTTATACGTTTTAATCTATAATCTGTGGTAATATGCTTTGTTGCTCTATTACGATACAATTAATTATTATTGCAACCGATAAAATCTTGATGCATGTTACTGCGAGATAATTGCGTACGAATGTTCGCTCGTGTTTACTTCTCGTCATTGCTTCTTCGTGTATACACAAAACGAAGTTGAAATTAAAAGCAAAAGTCGAATTATGAGAACGACACATTTATTGTTGCAGCAATGAAATTCAAGTGACAACATTCAAAATGCGCTACCGAATATAATCCATTGCAACCAATTTATCTTTCTTATAATCCGGTAACTGTTTGTTTTTATAGGTAAAGTGGCTTTCGTTTTGATTGCATTAAGAAGCGACGGAGAAAATCGAGTAGCTGCCGCTTGATTTATTGTTGTGCGTGGCACTAAACCGGAGCGATATTGCAGCAACATTGCACCCTGTAAATTCGTATCCCTTGCTAGATATCCGGCGTAATTATCGTGCATGCATGCCACAGGAATTCTCCCTGCATATAGTTATTAATTATACCACAAACATGCGCGAGACACGTACGCGTTACATTACCCGATGCCATCGGCGGCAATTTATTTCATTAGTTTATACTTCTGGGTGTCATAATATTGTTGAAAATTTCTTATACATACGTAATTGTTATATACTGAATATTAGTCTTGTCATAGTCAATTATTTTAAAAATGCTATTTGAAATTTTATGTATTAGGAATGTGTGATTTTAAACTAACAAATACGCTTTGCAACTGACCACTAAATTAAATTATTTAAGTTGGTATCTTTGGAATCTAGAAATGATTAAATTATATTTGTCTAAATAAACATTTTTGTATTCTTACAAAGTAAAATTGTCTTTGAAGGAACTCAGTAAATATTTAAGACGTTTTGATATCAATTATATTTTTCTCACTAGATAAAATTGAATTTTAATCCTTATATTCGAAGTATCACATTCGTTAAAAGTTATGTATACAATATAAGATGATTCGAACCTACGAAGAATGATACATATTTGTGTTTTTTTGCATTTTATTAGAGTACATTTTTAATAATTCATAAATAAAGAAATACATTCTCCTGGGATATTTTTTGAAAATAAAATATATTTTATAAATAAAAAATACTCTGGGAGTATGATTTGCTTTATTTATAAATTATCAAGAAAATATTTACTGTGAAAAAATTGTCATATAATGTATACATTACTTCTAAAAAATACCCTAAATATAATGATTAAAATGCAATTTCATGTATCATGATAGTAATATAATAAATATCGACATCATAAACAGTTGATATTTACTAATTTACTTTAAAGGCAATCTTACTCTTTAAAAACATAAATACAAAGGGATAAATTTTAAATCATTAAAAAAATAATGTTTGATTTGTAAATTTTCATTTAAATTTTGTAAGTCTGCCATAAGCATTTCCTAAGAATAATCTGATATCATTATTAAATCATAATTCGAATTCTAAAATTAATTTTACAATGACAACAGTAATATTGAAAAAATGTCTACTGTTGATACTTTTTTAGAGTTCTGAATTTGAGTAAACAAATTTAAACAAAATGATCTTAATTTGCATCGGAATGTGTATTTTTTTATGCGACATAATATTTAGAATAATATTTTTAGATAAGTGAAGAATCAGTCAAAACTAAAGTTTAGAATCAATTAAATTTAATTATGGTCATTTGAAAAAAATTTTATTAAGATTTTCAATAATTAATTTACTTTCGGGCAGAATATACTAAAATTGGGTAACAAATTATTTAATGAATTTTATTACTATAAAACACAAAAATCATTGGCTTTTATTATTGCATTCTACATTTTTTCAGTTGTAATATTGGATACTCTTCATCGCTACATATAAACTTTGATAAATGTAAAATACGTATTAGAATACTAGAAATGTTTGAAAAGACTTTTTTATTTATCATCTATCTTGTGGATCTTTATATAGTTACATAGTTTTGAAAAACGCACGATTATCTTGGGTCGGTGTAGTGATTTTACTGTAAAAGTTTGCCCAACAAAAACTGGGAGAAATAACATATACTTCTCAATTTTGCATTACATCTATTTTAATGATACAACTGTTCTTGATTATAGTTATTTTTTTAAACGCAAATTACTTTAATCATGAATTTAATCTTAATTAGAGGCTTTTCAAAAATATAATTATAATCATTTATTATATTTATTATATTTTAATTATTTACTATTAATTAAAACTATGCATTAATACGATATTATATTATTACTTCAAATATTGTATAGTTTTTAAATAATTTTGATAGCTTTTATTACAATGTTGTCGTGAACTATTCATTAATTACAGTACATTATGTAACAAAAAAAAATATAACAAGTGATTATTCCAAAGGGGAGAAGGTTAAACTAAATATAATAGAAGACTGCTGAAGGAAGTCCTAGATGCAGTCGAGGTTTATCATCTTCAACTATGAAATAATTCTTTCGTCTCACACGATATTTTTCGTTACAAGGGCACATAACCTACTTTCTTATTTTGTTTACTGGGAGATAAACACGTTATTATTATTAAGAGAATACTTTTCTCCCTTGAGTGACAAGCGTTTCCTCGATAATAGAAACGTAGGTGATTTGCCCGTGTCTCAAAAAGAATTGTATGTTATCTGGAAGATAAGCGATCTATTCCACAGGTGAAGATAGAAGAACTCGGTTACGCTTCAGGAAACTCTCGTGTATGTCTCGTTTTTCCACTTCACCCTGAAAATAATAAGTTTTTTCTTTTTCTTTTTGCATAATATATTATGCTTACGATCTTAAAAATCATGCAACTTATGTCTGTAAATCATTTCAGTCTCTATTAATAACGAAGTATATTTTTATATTTTTATGAGAAAAATAGTGTTTTAGCACGAGTGATAAGTTCAAATAAACAGTTTTTTTTTCAAAACATATCGGTTGAGAAAATGAATAACTGTGATAACAATTTTTTAAAACACCGAGAAGAATAATTGACGATATTTAAAAGCAAACTATAATTCTTACATAAATTCTAAACCCCGTTAATTTGTTTAGTTTTCTAATAAATTGCTGTTTTTGTTGTGATATCCTCATGTAAAAAAAAAATTAATTATTTTGTTTATTCTTGAAACAATAATTTTTGAATAGAACTGTAGCGACATTGCATCATACTAGTTTAAAATTGTTCTATTGGAACTATTTAGTAATATGATTCTTATCAACGTAGAAAATATGACGTCTAATTTTTAACGATAATTGTATACGACGTGTAACAACTCGTTACCAGCACCGTAGGTCTTTCACTAAGTTAACTAAAGTCTGTATAATTTTCCGAAAACTCGATACCTGTTTTATTTCTATCAACTCTCAATTTTCTCCGTTACCATGTTAACAACGATTTTAAAATCAGTTCGGTCGCGAACACTCTTAACAATAAACACTTTTATATGAATAAATCCTGATCGTTTTAAACAAAAGAAACGTGAAAAATTGTTATTCAAGCCTGAATTCCACAAAACAATTTTACGACGCGCGAAATATGTAAACATTCTAATGAATTTATGAGAAATTTTGATAAAAATTTCCCACGATGAAAAGTTTCAGTACAATTATAGTTTTTTTGAATAAAGAATTTTTATAATTTTTGCAGTAGATCCATTCAATTGAGTGAATTTTGTGTTCATTTTGGTTCCTCTTTTAACTCAAATCTAACTGCATTAGTAAAATTATAACTGTGGTCTTATGCAAGAATCATAACATAGTTACACTTTTAATAATGAATCTTTTTAAATGAGTTATTTAATAAGGTTCATTTGGGAGAGATTTGAGATCGAGCATATCTTCGAATTAAATCTGTTGAATTTAAAATGTTCTAATAGAAACTAAGTATTTATGAATATTTATCACGTTACTACTATTATATTTGTTAAAATACATACCAATATGCATTACTTTATGTTTATAACTTCATTTACAACTAGATCGTTGACGCTTTAGTGTGCAACTTTGCCCCACTCTAATCTGGTGTACCTTCAAAATTACTTTGCCGATTAGCATGATTTTCAATCAAAGCTTTGGTTTGATCTTTACCCGATCGGTAGCAAGTAAGTCAAATGTTGAGTAACTCTGTATAAACTTAGATACATATTTAGTCAAATATAAAACTCAGTTTTGTTTATAAAGTTTATTTAAAATTCTAGCACCCCTAAAATTACTTAACAACACTTAAATTGGAAGAGCCCATATACTTTATTATTTTTAACAGTTTTAAAAATTTCATTTTTTCGCACGAAAACTTGTTTTTAATATATGAAATGGCACCTTTTGGAACTTAACTCAAATTTTTCTAAACCTCTCTAATAAATAATCAAGAACAACTGATAATTTTTTAATAAGGCCTTTAATTAATATTTACGTAGCAATTAAAAGTTACTTTTGAATTTAAAACCAGAAAAGTACACGATTAGACTAATCGAAGATTGTTCTTACACTTACATTTTTTTGCCACTGGAAAAAATATAACATGTCGCATCTTGTCGTGAATCGATTCTACCATCAATCAACAACAAAATAGTTTTTTTGAATGTTTAATAATTTATTAGTCAACAAAAAATTTGAAGGAGTCAGTTCTCTTGTAGCAAAAAATATTGAACTTGTATAAATTCGAGTACTTGACTACTAGATTTAACAATTCCTGCCTGTTAGCTTTGATTTAACATTCTTTAACCTGTTCATTAGGAATTTTATTATTAAACGCCAGTAATCTTTGCACTGTTTGATAAAATGACATTCATCTTTTAGACCGAGATTCATCGTCACACAGATAGCCATTTTTTCTAAGTTTTACATCTTGATACTAAACTCAACGATTTACATTGTAAGCTCACCTAACACTATATAGTTATTATAGCACGTAATTTTCTCGACATTGATTTTATACAGTTCTAAAACACCCATTTTTATTCTATTCGATTTTCTTTTATTGTCATGAATGTTACAGCGTTATCAATTGTTCAATTTTTCATCATCAAGTTAAAATTATGCTAAAAAAATTCAAGTATATATCAAAGAATATTAACTTTAGTTATAAATATATTAAATTGAATGCAAATATAAATATATGTAGTGCAAAACTTATTTTCATTCTTTTAAACAATTTGATTACCTGCAAATATAAATTCCTAAATTTTACTTTCCATGCATTGTCATAAATCTAAATTTTCATTTATTATTAACACACGGATGCGTATACATTAATCTGTTATATTTAATCTGTAACATTTGAATTTATTAAATTCTCTTATTTGTATTCTTTAGAATACATACTGGGCAAAAGTTTTCAATCAGTGCAACAATTTTATATTTCTTCAATACATATTTGCCTTTCAACGTAATCCGCGGTGTTTCTTTTAAATCCAATATCTGGATTCAAAAGCAAAGTCTTCTTCAAATATATTTAGTTCTAAGTTCTTTGTTTTTTTAAAACGGTTGACATAACATAACATGGTTTGTAAAGGTAATAGTTTTTATGTGTAATATCCTTAAATAAATAAATTATTTATCATAATAAATGGCTCTAGTTCATAATAATAAATTATATTATCAAACTAATTTTTGGTGCTTTTTGTCATATGTGATATTTTAAAGATTCTCAGCATTTATATTTGAGATAGCCGTTTATTTACATTAAACGACTAACTTACTCCATTCTATAATTAAATCACTGCCCTTAGCTTACTCTCTATTTTCCCATAGAATTTCCTTTAGCAGCATCATCGTCAACTGTAGTCCGTTGGTCATAATACTGACTCAGGACGCACTTTCCACTATTCCGTAATAGACCTCTTAACACAACTCTTTTTATCAGTAAATCGTCTTGTGTATCAGTCTAGCCTCATAATATAGTTATAAACTTGTGCTTTTGATCACACATATGATCAATTTTAGTCTCTCATTAGTTCTATTTAGAAACTTCTTAACATAATATTTTTAGTATTTTTAGTATCAAAAATCAGAATTGAAAATTAAATAATCGATACAGTCTTAATTGATACAGATTCAATATAATTAATCTTTGTTTAAAATATTTTTATGTATCTTAATTATCCTTGATACATCAAGAAAAAGCTGTTGAGAGGTTACTTAATAACCGTTATATACATATTTTTTTCCAAAAAATATGTTTCCATATGTTTTGTTCCGTTGTTTAACAAGAAATAAATTGATACTATAATTAAAATAGTATTTATTGTAGATTTTAACTTGTACATTCTGTCATTGCATAAAAAAGAATTATGTTAACCAAGAAATTATTCACTTATATCTGACAGTTTTAATTCTCAACTATCGCGCTGATTTAGTGTCGCATTTACTCGTTTGGACACGGGAAAAAATTAATTTAAAAAATGATAAAAATGACGCAAAGGATGTGTAGTTGTAGAAATAAAAACTAAAATAATGTATATATTTTTTTCAGGTGAGCCGATATCTTTGTTGTTTTTACGCTACTTCTATAGGGTAAGTTTGGTAATAAAATGTTTGTTGCGATATGGGAAAAATTAAACCAAACACATAATATGGGCCAAACAGTCAAAACAAAATGATAGATACACTCTTCAAATGTCCATTTATTTGAGTTACGAAAATCAATTTCCTTTCGCTAATAGTTTTTTAATTGAATAAAAACAATTAGAATGTTTATTATGAGCATAACGAAATTATCTATTACTTTCGAGTAAACGAGAATTATTTGTTTTTAAACAAAAAGTGCGTGACTGGCAATTAGTTGTGCGTTACTGTTGGAATATTTGACAAAATGGTTAACGGCATTAGTTTAAGTGGAACATGGCGTTTGAAGCAAATACATCTTTTGATGTTAACAACGCTACAAATGGATGAGGCCACGCCTCGCCACAAATAATGAACAGTTTCAGTAACAGTTTTTTCGAATATATTTAACCGTGTTTCTCTCGCAACGCGCAATTCATTATGACATCAAATTCATATTAAAAGCTACGCTTGTTTCCGTGATGCCATTACCAGATCGAATCAAATGGGATAACGAATGATTTGCCAAGTCCTTTGTACGATACCATTAATAACGATCATGATGCTTCAGCGAGATGTGAGAGGGGAAACAGTCGACTTTTGAATGAAAAATATTGCACCGTTACGTGGGCACGCCATTTCCACATAACGCATCATTCAGGATACCATCCCTAAAATCTATACATGACTTAAACAATAAAAACCTGGTGAACTTGTTCATGAGTTTTTGAAATCAACAATCCTAGTATTACATGTCAACATTTGCCTGCGAATGCGATTTTTATTTCTTTCTCTGATGCAGTGAAGAACGCGGCAATTCTCTCTTGCAAGAAATTATTTCATGATTGTAGAAATAAAGGTGAACATTAAATTACATTTTTTTCAATTTTTCATATTATATATAGAGAAACGAATAACAATTCAAAAATCTATAATTTACGTTAATAGGTTTTCAAGTAATATTTATTAATTACAAAGACTTATTGAGCACATTATGTGTACAAGCCACTTCTTGCTGTTGAAATTAAGATTTCATAATGTATAAATGAAATTAGAATAATTAATAAGTATCGTTATATACTAAATGATTACATAATACGATGATCGCCACTTATAATACTAATACAATTATTATATCATGCTAAAAATATATATGTATATACATAAACAATTTTTCCATTTTATACGAATAAATGGATTAAAGAAACACATAAAATGAGAGGATGATTATTCCAGTTTTTCGAACAGAAGATGATCACTTTTCTTTATAAATATTTACTTTATGTGTAAATCTATTATATGTATCATATTTACTTTATTATTTTTCAATCGAATTAGTTTAATTTTCAATTTTAATTAATATAAACTCATTTGATGATTTCTATTTAAATAAAATACTAGATCAGTCACTGTTACAGTATTTCACAAATATAGAATAGTTACATGTGTATGTAAAATATTTTTTTATTCGTTTTTCTTTTTTTAGTAAAATAAGTAATTAAAAATAAGGTCTCTTGGTTAATGTATGATAATGTATATAAAACTTCATCATACATTTATGACAAAAATTGATTACATGTTTCAGAGTATGTGACGTAATAACCAAATCTACTAATTAACAGTTTTTTATTCAGATTAAAAAATAATTTGTGATTCTAACACTTATTTTTATTGAATATAAATTGTTTCTCATGTAGTTTAAAAATACGCTATTCAACATATATCGCCATTATATACTACACAAATAATATTTTTAAATGAATAGATAAATATCACAATATTTAATTATTCTCTTGGAACTAACATAAAATAATCTTAATTTATTGTGATTCTAAGATACATTAAAAATAAATTAAAAGCGTTTGATTTATGGAATATTTTCGTGGTTACTTTTTATTATTATATATTCTGCATGAATGTCTTTCCTTCGAATATCTATAAAATTTTTATCTCTCGAAGTAATTTGACATAAAGTAGAAAATGCGATTCCTCTAAAATTTACGTTGAAAAATGTATGAAAGACGGAGACGATAACATGACGATGAGGTGGACGTATGATTTTTCGTTGATTAGCGGGCAGAGGTGACATTTACTGTCAGAATGACGCGCCAATATATTGATAACGAGGGTCTACTGTAGCACGATTTGTTCACAACGCTCGTTCCGGCATTTGGATGCAGTTTCAGCCAGTAAGCATAGTGTACAAATGTATTCGTAGATCGATGCCGTATTTACATACAGTTACGTTGCGATAGCACAGAGAAAAGGTGCGAGTATAGTAAATATAGTAATGGTTTAGCAGAAGGGGAAGGCTTTCACTTTCTTTGCGCGAAAGGGGAATCACGTTAAGTGTGATCTTGCTGTCATTCAGACTCGTCAAGTTGACGTTAATTATTCCGAACGTAACTTGCATATGTATCATAATCTAAAATAACGTCATCACAATCAAACATATTATCAAATAAAATCATCAGTCAATCTAAACTTTCTGTTAAATATGTTTGACTCACTCGATACATTTGTCGTGTGAAACAGTGTAGTTTAATTAAAAAAATTCATTTTATTTAAATAAACTTTTAAGGAATTAAAAAATGTGTTTGTTCAGATTCATAATCAACTTATTATACTATGAAAACTAAATATCTCTTTCTTCATTCTTTCTCAACATAATGTAACAGCTGAGAAATTATAAATAATGAATTATGGAAATTGATAATAATTGTTCAAGCAAAATATATCAAGCTTTGATAAAAATATTAAATAAATAATATTATTACAAACCAAGTTAATTTCGAATAATATCGATATAATTGCATTATTCATCAAAAACACAGCTCTAATTAATATTATTTATCTACGAATGAAAGAGAAACTTACTTGAAGAAGTATATTATTTATTTATATAAACGAGCTTTAATGAAGTACATATATTTTCCATAAATGACTGTATAAACATTATTTTTTTGAAAAAGTTCAAAAAGAAATTAAAAAATTTAGAATAATATGTTAAAATCTATACATTCATATGAATATTAATATTTATATTCACACTTGTTAAATGTATTGAAAATCATTTACTTCAAAAGTTATTATATAGCCACTATATGTAATAATGATACAGCAAATAATACAGTATTTGTACAAATTTTATAGAAAATAAAATTTCTTTTTGTTATTTGTATATATTTTAGGTTATATTTCAGTTTTTGAGGAACATATCATTCATTTGCGAACAAAACTTCCACGATTTCGGTTGATAATGTAAATTTAAGAAAATCAACACTGTCTAATCTAATTTGCAATCGGATTAACTCAGACAACTTTTCAATCAATTTCTCGAACCATTGGCAAAAATAACTCAATGTTATGGAACTATTTGCATAGATAGATGAATATTGATTATCTACAATGCGCTCGAGCTGTTCTTAGTAGTAGTACCTCCTAGTTGCAGATAAATTTTAATTAAAATTAAAATACGACTACCATTCACTGGAATTTATAACTGATAAATTACACGCATGAATATTTTTAGGTCATAGTATTAATTATTTCAAATCTAATATGACTTTTTTACTGTAATTTCAGTAAATGCCATGTTTAAAACTATTGAGAGATAAATGTTCAAAATACATATCACTGAATTAATCACCATATTTTTAGTATTTTTATCTTTGTTTATGGCGAAAAAGAACTTGGAAATATGAAGTTTAATCGAAATTCATACAAGAGTTTAATTATAAATTTATAATTATGATTAGAATATCGCTTTATTAATTTCAAATAAAAAATTTTGGAATACAGATAATACTCCTCATTTTTGTAAATAATCTTTGTACATTTGGAATAAATATATATTCAGTTTTGATGACTTTTGCTCACGATGTAATTTACACCAATGTATATTCTATTCAAGACAAAGTTCGCATAACTACTTGTGTTATCTCAACTAAAATCAACAATGATAAATTTAGATGTCGATTTTATCACTTAATGAAAATCTAATCTATGTACAGTTCGTTTTTACTTAATAAATATTATTCATAGATTATTCATCAAGTTTAAAAATTTGCTACACATTCTTTGTTTAGTAAATTTCTTTTTCAATTTACCTTTATAATCTTAAACCAAAACAACTTAATTTTCTTTGGTTAGGTATATGAGGAACTTATTTTCTGTCGATATAATCGATAAAATTTATTTAGTTATTCCTTCGAAAAATAAGCATCAATTGTAAAAATTCAAGGATAGGGTTGCGGATATCAAATGAGAAAGAGCATATAATATATTTGCAATTACATTTTCCGACATTCGAACTTATGGATGTATCGTTTACAAAATATAGTGTTAATGTATTGAAATTATTTAATAGTTTTTCACAAAAATTATCTTATTTAACAATCAATTTCACTTTTTACAATCCCATTGAACAAATTACCAGATGGCACGCTGAGTTAAGTGTCAGGAAATTTAATATTTAACAATAATATAATGCACCATGACATTGCGTAAGATTAATACTAATTGCTAGATCGCGGAAGCAGAAACGTAAAGACAGGACGTGATTTGATTGAGGCAAGTTAGAGTATTGATTCTCGTAGATTGGTTGATCTCGATATTCTCCCACGGTCGCGCGATGCGATAATAAAACAAAGACGATTGGAGCTGCGAGAGGGGCAAATCCTTCTATTAAAGTTTAGCAACTGAATCGACTTGATCATGGCACGTAAAAGGCATAAAACGACGAAAGCAATCTAGACACTTATCTAACTATGGCTACGATGAGTTGAAGGAGAAACGGCATAGCCTAGCTAGCACAACACGTACCAGAAGGTACTACGTACCTTAACTCACCGTGGGAGCGGTCGATTCGTCGAAAAGCTGCAACAAACACCAGCCAAGAAACATTATATGGGAGTTGTATCAATGAGAAAATTGTCTAAGTGTTATAAGAAGATCCAAATAATTAGCATAAGCAACTGCTTTATTATTCATATTCTAAATACAAAACGGATTCTACGAATGGTATGGTAAAGAAAATTTAACAAAGTGATCTTATATTGAAAGTTGATAATAAAAATTTCAGAAAACCCCACTCAGTATTTCTTGTTATAATGTAACAATACCATATCTATGATATTTAGGATCATGGTTTTACAGGACTAAATTTTGTTTTGAATTCATAAAAGTTGTAAATATATTTTGATAAGTCAAAATATATTTTATTATGAATATTTCATGCAAATCTTGTAACTCTTCATTTTGTTTAACACTTTAATTATTGAAACTATAATAAAGTAATCGTTGTCGTTTGTTATTAACGATTTATGATGGTTAACAATGAAAAACACGCATTTTCGAAATCCTAGAACCAGCGTTAGCACAGACATACCGACACTGTCAAATGACATCATACCAACATCTGATTAAAGTTCGATGGTGACACTTCGTCATTGTTAATCTTACACCGTATGACAACTACTTCTTAAGTAGTAGACCCATGTAACTCCTATATCAGATGTTAACATTGTTCCCACATTATATTGTTGTGTTATAGTTACAACGATAAACATTTATTTTGAATGTATTTTTAAATCTTGAAATTGACCTTTAGCCTTCAAATGAAACTCCACATCTCTATCCACTACACAGAAAAAGAAGGTACCTTAAATCAAGTATATTTAACTTGAATAAACTATAAAATATTCTCAATATATATGAGGATATTTTCTACTTCATTCAAGAAAACTGTATTTGATTCAATTATTTCACTTGAATCGAATGGAATTTGACTTGAACCAAGTGAAATATACTTAAATTAAGTTCAGGATTTTAAGGTATATTATATACTTGGTATGAGAATACATTTTTTTCACTGTAGTCTGCTACCTATGTTAAAATAAGATATCATAATGTATAGTTTTAATTCGAATTTCGACAAAATTTAAATTTACAATATAATACGAGACGAAGCAACGAGCTTATGATTCGACGGCGTGACTGAGACTGCTTGGTCGTTATTGTTTTCGCGAGTCAAGGATTTTCCACGACGATGTTTTCCGAATTGCCGATACTACATAATGTGATATTTCATTAATTGAATTTTTCACTATTAAATGTTAATTAAGATTTCTTTAATATATAATATTGATTGATCGTTAACGTATTAATATTGATCGTACAAGAAATTCAATGCTCGCTCTACAGTGTTGACCAATGACGTCAACTAACGTTGTATTACTGTTGAATATACAAGAAATCCAACGTTCTAATGTTTCTCGTTGACGTTGTGCATTGGAGTTAATCCAACGTTATTACAATCGTAAAGTCGACTTAATGGAAGCAAATTTTGCTTTGAAATTATTTCGAATACGATTTGACCTTGGTAAAATGTTACCCGTCTTATGAGTTGGTGTAACCCGGATATAACTGCCGATCTTATACCAACAATGGATCTAAAAGATATTCAACGTTGGTACAATGTTGCCTGCTTACTTTAACGGGTAAAGCCAAATTAACATTGCTAATAAAATTAATCTAATGTTCAAAAATCATTGCTGAAGACAACATCTTTGGATAAAGATGTTTAATTGTTTACAAGTTAACGTAAAAATAGTTGAGAAAAACTTATTTTTCAACAATTCTAATTTTTGTTCATTTTACGGTAATTTAAATCGCTTTGATGTATTTAATCAACATTTCTTTCTAAAAAACTAGATCTACAGATACCAAATTTAATATATTTTTTATTTATTTTTGTGTATTACGCAGAAATACAAAATAATTATTGTATAACTTACATCTTTGCAAAAGAAGGCTGAACAACACATATTAAAAATATCAAAATTGTAGTAAAAACAATAAATACATTTATTTACTTACATAATATGACGAAAATATAAGTCCCGCAAAAAGCCAATCAATAATATTTTTTTATGGCACACGCTGTAAAAGTGCCACTTTTCGTAGCACCGCCATTACTTAACGTAGTCTTTTCAGCTCTTGCCATTATAAGTATAGTTCACTGTTAGAAAAAAAGTAATTACTCATTCGTAAGTCTGACTTTTTTTACATAATTTTCTGTTTTTGTTTATATTTCCGTATGATATAAGTTATTTTATTTAAAGCTTTTTTGATTAAAAAATAATTTTTATCAATGTTCATAGATAAATGTCGTTAGTATTTTTTGATTTTCACTTCTTAATTTATTTTTTATTTAATTTATAAATTGAATGTAAATATGAAACAATAAATTATAAAACCAATTAACAATAAATAATCAAACCAATTTATGAAATAAAATTTGTTTAATCTTGTTATTAGTTTTTAGCATACATTTCTTATACATCGATATCTTGATTGCATTTATTGAAAATTAAAGTAATGAATTAAGAGGTAAGTTGATGAGTTGTGTTTCTATATATTTTTACAAATGTTTTAGTAGTAAAATTTAATAACGTCATAAAATAATACTTGGTCTAACCTCGTATAAATTTTATATAGCATGAGATGAATGAATACTTGGTAATTGGATTTGTATAGTTTTGACGATATATATATGTCGAATATGTTGTATTTGCGGAGTACTGTGTTAGAACTTATGCTAAAGAGAAAAATAAATTCAAAAAATTAGTTGCATAACACATTTAAAAACAATTCAATACATATCAATTTATATATAGTATGTAATATATATTTGTAAACATTCCAAAACAAAATTGGTAGTTGGATGAAACTCGATTTTGCTATTGTCAGAACTTTTGTTTTTATCGAATATAGTAACATAATAGGTATAATATGAAATTTCAACATTTAAATTATATTTTTTCATGCGTTAAAAATGAAAAATGGTGTAGACTTATTGTTAGAATTTTTTACTGTAATTGTACTCACCATAAAACATGATTTAAAATTAAATTTGCGTAATTACAATCTGAGGTGGTACATTTTTGAATTACTGAACTAAGAGGAATAAACAAATTTTTATACTGAAATAACATTTTCTCAATGATGAATGAGCATGGAAAAATAAAAATAAATGTTGCAGATAAAATGATACTTTTATATTTTCTAAGTTCTTTGATGTTGATTCAGTGTATAAAAATTGAATTTCAACATGAAAGTTTTTGCGCATAAGATTTATTCCTCAGCTAAAATAATAGTTAACTGAAACATTTAATTTAAGAATCTTTCTTGCAGCGGTGAATTTTAATTCCTCAATTTAAAGACAATAAAGAAAGTTAAAAAGTTTAGTACAAGAACAGTCGTAAACTGAATAACCATAAAATGTAGGCCCATATTCGAAATTTGAGCATGAAAATGTGAGCAATCCAGTATCTACTGACGCCCGTTTTAAAAACTGTAATAATCCAAAATAATAACTCGAGCGCTCGGGGCGAAAATGTCTTGTATATGTTTTACGACAGTATTAATTGGCAGCTAAATCATGAGAGTTCTTCTGCCCAATTTATTGTGATCTTTTTGTGAGATGATCGTGTAACTCGCACATATTGTAGTTTTTGCACTTGTATGGGTTTGAGTCTAGTAGAGTTCAGGACCTGATAGGATTGGTGATAGAATAGCTATTATAAGTGGAGCTTGCATGGTGCAATTGAAGCTCCAAACTGTTAACTGAAATCCACCTCCGGTTGCTCGCTAATCCCATAATGCATCATCCAGCTTGTCTAACAGATACCATATTGCCAGATTGTTCTCCTCTCCAACAGCACTGCCCTCTTACTCTGTCTTAAATCCCTTTTACATGGTGTACACGGCACATTGCACTCTGCGCAATACGCTCGCAAAAGTGGTTTCGAATAGGACGTTATAGCTTGAAAAAGTTTCCCTAAGTACGTTGCCAGATAAAAGTCCAGCCATCAGCAGAATATTACTGCGAACCTTTTCACGTTCATTTTATTTACTCCCAACAAGTATTCAGCAGAGTGATTCTTACGACAGGATAATGAAATTATGAAGAGACCAATAGAGCCGGGTTTTTCTTTCGTCTCCGACAGACCGAAATTTATCGAAGAAAAAACGACAGAGGTCTCTAAAGAATAAATGCTGAAATACGCCCAACCACTTTACTATCAAATGATTGTACATTATTCTTAAGAATAACACCGGTCATTTTGATTATATATGAACTAATTTAATAAATAAGAAAAAATGCCACATGACAAAAAGGTACGTTTTAGACATTTTTTTAGCATATGAAGTTGCATTTCTAACAAAATAGGAAGTCTTTCCTTTGCCACCGTACCGTTAAATGACTCTCGAGAGAAGAGCTATTTGAGGATCAATTTGAAAACCCGCACGCTTTCTTTTACGATTCCATCGGTATAGTTTATTGCACGCTTCGCAGCGCGTTGGTGTTTGATAAACCCGATGATTGATATACCACGTTACGTCGGATGCATGTATGAACTTTGCCTAATAAATAAAAATATGATTTAAATGCACTTTTGGTCGAAATTAATTTACATTATTTTGCTTATATAATTTAATTTGATGGTACGATTCGATAAGATCTTTTCAAGTTAATTCAACTGAAACAAATTTTGCTGCCGTTTATTATAAATGTAAACTGGTATGCTTGTGACATACAGAATTAAATTAAAATGCGATTCATAAGCAGCAATATCAAGTTCAATACATGCATTTACGTTTGAAGTAATAAAAGCACGACATAAAAAAGTATTTTACGACAAAAATTGTCTTGTTTATTCTTCTGCATAGGCAAAATGGAAAATTATTGTATGAAAACACGTCCGGTAAACGAAGTCGTAAAAATGAGGGAGATACGTGACCCTTTGTGTCGGTATTGCTTTTCTGTATTTTTTAATTGTGCGAACAGTCCCGTAGTAAAAAAGAAAATGGTTTACCGGAGTCACATTTACCGTTGTTTACAATGCAAAATGTCGTCTAAATACCATCTCGTTAGAAATGGCGACCAACGATATGATGTAATTAAGTAAACTTGAAACAGACGGAGCGAAGCATCTTATTCGTGGAACCAGCCACAATTATTAAACAAAATCATTAAATGTTGAGAACGTCATAAAAGTGGGTTAAAATTTATGGCGGATATGCTTCTACGTAGGCGTAATCTGTGTGCTTCACCACAAATACATTTGCGTGCGCGGAGCACTTTTTATAAACGTTTATTCCGGTGACATCTAGAAAATATCTTTGTAGTTTCTTTACAGTTGGCAACTTAGTTAAATTTACTGCGAAAGATAGTGAAGTGCATCCACGTTCGAAAGCTGAGAATTACAAGCTGCAGCGGAATCGAAAAAGAAAACGCTGGAACAAATCCGGGCCAAACTTTTGTTTCCTATCACACGTAGTCTACTTCTTCGGAGTACCGAGCATTGAAAACCATGGTTACAAATCAGCTGAACAGACCGAAACAAGATTCTTTGATAGTTTCGGTTTTGTTTATTTTACTTTCCGCAGCATAAGTGGTTGCAAAAGTTCGACTTTGCAACTGTCCTCGATAGTGAATTGCTTTTTTATTTTCCACACACCTCATTGTTAACAATAGAATTCGACACGTATTGAAAACTTTTCACAAGATGAACATATTACAAAAAGAAATAAAACTAACTTCTATCATATTTCAGTTGTTATCTAAAAATTTGTTTGCCTTGATACTCGAGACTAAAGGTTGAAAATAAATTTCTCGTCCAAACGATCTCCTCCTTTCTTTTAGAGCAGTGATAAACGAAGCTACTTTACGAAAAGCACCTTTAAGTTCACAAATAGCGCCGCCACGTTCAGCAATTAGTTCTTGCTGCTTGTGAATATGGACGCTGCTATATTCTTCACGTGGACTAGTTAGCAGGTATTTAACTTACCCCAATGTAATTATAACACTCGGCTATTTGTACAACGAGTTTTTGTTTCCCGATGAAACACGCGAGAATATCCAAGCGATGTGCAGGCTCATACGTTCAGATGTACAAGGCGTAAAACCTACCGTGACAGTGTATAATTTTCGATCTCTTGACTGTCTTTTTGCGAAAATTGGATCCGCAGAAGTACAGCTTACTCATTGCGGACTAATAAATTGTCGAAACACTTTCAATGAAAATGATACACCACAACCGAGCAACAACCTGTTAATTGTATCAGCAACTCAATTCGTCCTCAGCAAGATGCAATGCCTAAAAAAAAGAAATTAATAATTCAATAAAAAAATGGATAGAAAATTATATAGAAGCAAAGTAACAATTTCAGGAAATTCAATTTTTTTCATTTCTAAAAGTTATTTCAATGTTATTTTTGTTTTATATGAAAAGCTTAAATATTTTACAATACTATTATTATTGAATAAATATTCAAATATTGTTTCAATTGAAACGGCACTTTGAAATTGCTTTTTTTAAATTTTTGCATTTGATTTTACAAATTTTGTAATAAATTTCGTTCAGGCCCACGTAAGACATTCAAAAGTTTGCTTACTGTACTCTACAGTGCTTCAAAGGGCTAGGTTTATGTGCAACGTAACGGTCAAAAAAAGTAATACCTCACAAGTCAAGGTTGCAATTACTTTACCGAAGTATTGGTGTGGATTTATAAAATTTTTTTTTATTCCCACATAATTCACCATGTTTAAATTTATTATGTTATTATGTTAAAAACATCGAGAATGATTGTTTCAATACTTAATGAAATAAATTATTAGAAGTAAAGTACTCCAAAATTTAGCTTCACAATTTGACATTTCAAAAAAAAACTGAAATGCAAAATTTGCCATTAAATAACTAAAAAATATTTGCTATCTATGGTTTTTAATACACTATAAAGGTTTTCTGGAACAAATATACTTACACTTTAATATGATACAATAATGTATCCTGTTATTCATTTAAGATTGTAAACACTACATATGTATTAAAATATATATTTTATTTTGAAAATTTGAATAAACCAATAAAAATAAGATTTAGGATGTTAATCTCTTATTAATTTTTTAATCGCAGTTATATAATAAATAATTAAAAAGAAATAATATGTATATCTTACTTTCCTCTGAATGTCATGTAGAAAAAATGTACATACATACCTAACATTTAAAAAGATTTATATGAAAACAGATATATGAAAACATGAATCTTTAATGTCTATATTAAATAAATACAATGGATTTATATTATAGGAATCCATTGAATATACATTAAATAATTAATTTTGTTAAAATGTTACAAACTTCATATTCACTTGAAAATTGATACTAAATTATTTGAGACAAAGCACTATTCGAGGCCATAAAATTAAAGCGAATTCACGTTGTATTTGATTTGAAACACAAACGTACTAAAGGAATAATGCGAATCGTAATTTCAACGTAAAGCGAAATGACAATTCGATTTAGCAGAACGGAGACTCGTCGACCGGAAAGACGAATTTCAATCTCGTTACTGCGTGAGATTTTTCGAAAAGGAAAAACAACCGGCCAAAGGATCATTGGACGTAAAGGGAAATACCGACATAGATGTAGAAAAAGGAACGAATCTTCATTTCCCAGAGGCGTCTTCTTGACAAGGGAGAAAAATGCAACTCAAATCCGCAGAAGCGTAATTGAATTGGATGGCGTCGGTGTCGCCAACACTGGGTCAGGAAATCAGGTCAACCGAGAGAAGTGGATAATCGAGCGCCAAAGGGGAACGGGAGGGGGTCACTGGATCCCGTTACTCCGTCTGCTCTTCGTTTACAGCGTCCTGCCACCCCGCTACCTCTCATCGTCGCTGGATGGATGTAGACAAGACGAGTAGGCGGCAAAAAGATGAACCACTATTGCGGTTGAAGTGTCTACTTACTACGAGATTCGAGCCGGCCGCGTGGTTCGTCCTAATCGGAGCTAGGTCACTTGCACCTACTCCCTTCGAAACTCGCTGACAGGATGCTTGTCAAGTTTTTTTATTCGATCGCTCGCAAAAAGAATTTCTGCACTTTAAAGAAAAATGTTCTTTAAAGAGAAGGATACTTCCTCGTGCTTAGTACATAATCTATACAATATGATTGATACAAAGTTTCTCAATTTGATTACGACAATTATTGCAATGTTTCATTTAGAGTTCTTTTGATTGTTCATATGAACTTTGTTACTAAACATCCATACTATTTTCATTTTCCCAAAATAGATTTCTCTATTCACAAACAACTACTTATAAAAATAATCAAGTTCTCGATTGTCGAATAGCTGTTTCATTATTCTATCAAATCACAAATAGCATTTGAATGAAAAAAGTTGTTCATTTCGAAACAGTTATAACTTTCCAAAATGAAATTGAATGAGATTCATCTATCGAAATCTATTACTTACTTAAAAAGCAGTGATATTTTCATATTGTATAATGTAGTATGTACGGAAACGTGAATGTTAATATACAATCGAAAAAAATGATGCTTTACACAAACTAAACGTCCACAGAGACAACTAATTAATTGCGGCTACGGTACATTAGTTTCCTCCGACCACGCATCAATTTGTCGCTGTAACGAATTTTCATTCGCAGACGCGTAACTTGTTTCTGAACTGCATTATAAATGCAACTCTGTTAGTGCAATTAGAGCTTGAACACACAAATTTAATTACCCAATAAAAATTTTCGAGACCATCTATTTCTCGCTCGTATTCACATTCTGAAAATTCTGAACATTTTTCCTCAAGACTTTCTATATCTCAAGAGACTTGCATGATTTATTGTGCCTCAACTGAAGATAATCAATAAATTAATCGCTTTCCTCAAAAATAATAAATAACGATCGCAAGACGTATAATAATCTCCGCGTCCAAGCAATTATCAATTATTCTGATACTGAATATTTATTAGATTTGCTATTAACAGTCCATTAATAAGTAATTAGGACGTGTCGATCATCATATGTTCAACGATTACCTATGTATCATCAGTAAACACGTCACAAATACCATTCATTTTTGTTGCAATTGTCAATCAGTTGGAACATAGAATGAATTAATCATTATTACTATAAATTTAGTTTTTGTAAATGATAATTGATCATTTTTATTTATTTCACTTTTTCACTCCGAGTTTACAAATGGCATTGTATCAGTTATAGACCACTGAGTATTTCATACTAATGTGTACTGTTCTCTTATAAAAAGCTTTGAAATTGGAAAAATAATAATACTTCGACAAGTTTCCTCATTTTTTCTTCTTATGAAGTAGATCGGTTAGCTAGCTTAAGAGAAAATACGTGAATCCACACCGTCGGAAGATCGTTTATCTCGGCGGCTTACCAATAATAGATATTATTTTCGTTTATCGCGGTGGCAGAGGCGTTCTAAGCCCATGGCGATTATTATAGAGCGGGAATCGGCATTCATGCTTTCTTATCTGGTTACGCCACGGACAGAATCATACCTATACGTCTTTGTGTTCATAAAAAGACTACGGCCGCCCACATCGAAACTCATTATGAAGATGCTTCTAATGGCAGTTTCTTCCTATATTGCCGATTATTTTCGATAAATGACGTAGCAAAAAAAGGCATGCGTTATTGTACGTAACTCCACGTCGAACATTATAGGATACACTGAATAATATTAGGTTAACAGCCGGACATCCAACTTTTTCTGCAGATAATTTGCTCGCGGACAACGAGAACCGTACAGCGCTTCTACTTTGTCAACGGTACATAAGATTTGGCACACAAAGAACGGTTTATTGATCTGATAAGACGAGTCAGTTAATGGCCAAAAGCATCTTTTACGCCTGGCCTAACGTTGTAACGAATTCTGCTATAAAACATCGAAGCTTTGCTTTTGTTAGTGAAAATTAACATAAATTCGAGGCAATTGAAATACGCGCGTTTAAATACACAAGACGAGCAGTATTTTATACAAGACATTCAAATGAAATGTGCCAAATATGCAATACGTTTACTGCACAGTCTCTCTCGCCTGCTGCGCCATTTACATATACAACACCGGCACTGATGCTTTAATTAATCTGTTTGACATAATGTTAGGTTGTAACGTAATCTGCGCGCAAAAGAATGATTCATACGTGATTTCACGAGGTCACGCATGAATTGTCTTTCCGTCTTTCATGAATATGCATTCGGCGTATGCATGTTCAAGCGTACTCAAAACGTAACTTTGATAAACAAACCGTTTAATAGCCTGTTTGCTAAATAATCTGTCGAGGTTGGAAATTGTCGAGTCCTTTTTTGCATCGAGAAAGCAAACCAGTATCTGAGTTCACATCATTTGAACGGAAATGGCATTCTGTGTGGACTATGGCGCGTGGCTCTTAATGCTGAGTTGATTACTAGACGTGGTAATATGAACATGTTATTAGGAGCTACTGCTAACAACCTAGGCGAATGCCCAGCTGTACTCCTCATCATTTACCGTATAATCGCGATGTAAATTTGTCATTCTAGAATTTGAACAATCGCTCATTTTGCCTCGATAAATTGAAATTAGTTCAAGCCAGCGACTGCGATTCGTTGAATTCTCTTGTAGTGAATTTGCTTCGTATAAATAATAGGTATATTTTGTGAGCTGAATGATTGTATGTGTTTTTATGCGATTATTTTGAAACAAATGTTCGATCAAGCTTTAATTGCGAGTTGAAGCATAAAGTTATTTTTGCAATGTGTATTCTATCGAATGACAATTTTTATTGGATGAAAAAGATATCGTAGTGTGTCGAATCGTAAATAGTTTTCCCACAATTGAAGTAGATCTGAGATGTCATCAATAAAAACATTTGCCAGTCGTGGACTGAAAATAATGAGACGTATCGTGTGTAATTTGTATCGAAAGACACCGTTCCGGGGGTCGCGCTTGTCGATGCGACACGTCGATTAGATTGCGTCAGTTATGGTGACTAACGGTATCGTTGCATTCTCATCGTCGTTTTTATCACCACCTTTTGCATACCGTGATCATTGAATTTCACTGAAACTTCGGTTTATAATCCCGTTCGATGTTACGGATAAATTGAAACGCTCGGCCGACTGTGTTCGCACATAGATGCACGAAGGGTAAAGGACATCGATATGCAACACAAATTTTACCTATTTCCTCTGTAAAACATTTACTCAGAATGATTCAGTGAGTTTCAATGTATAGATTATCATAGTTTCTGATCGTCCAAATGTTTAGATTCTTTCGTTCCCAGTGGACATTAGCATAAGCAAATTACGACAGACTTACTATGTTGCTAGGTTCACTATATTGAACAAATCTTGTTTGAAATTATCCAAATATTGACATCCAAAGGTGAATTTGAGCATTTTCACGGTCTATCAGGCGAACCGTTCTGCCGTTGACTCAGTTATTATTGATTCGCAGATCTAGCAATTGCTGAACGCACATTACAGAAGGTCAGTGCACTAATGAATTTGAACAATTCACGTTATATTCGTTGATCCATTTTAAGTAGATTAGAAACGCAAATGCTTTTGTTTACAGAATTAGTCCGATGCATCGATAAGCTGCTCATTCGTGCCTGTCACTGAATTTGCGCATCTGAAGGACGCTGTTGATTAGAAAACAAATTTCCGTGCAAACATTTAAACGAGATCGCCGCGCGAATGTCATTGAGCTTGTTATCTAAGGCAAAATGCAATTTTGCAGACAAGCTTCCTTTCGTCAGGCTGCCATATTTTTTGATAAAAAAAATATTTGCTTTCCAACATTTTTTGCTTTTTGAACATAACTTTACGAAGTCATAATAGAAAAAAACAACACGGGCATAATTGCGACGAAAAATATTGAGAGAAAAAAATTCAGCAGTGGCACGATTTTATTTGTTTTTATAAAATAAGTCCGTTCAGTTGACGTTCTTTAATATTTTCCAGAAGAATAATAGCGCATTTTTTCAATGTTCACAAATTTAATTGGTTAAAGCAGATACTTCCTGTATTTGAAATAAAATTTCTAAAAGACATATGGTTTCAATTACAAAAACGAAGTGCACTTTTTTCTTTCGAATACTGAATCAATATTGACTTGCGCATTATACAAATATTGGCAAGAATTACATTATGAGGTCTTGAGAAATAATATGACTTAATGGATTCAAACAAACGCTAATGATATATTCCTTTGTCCTTTATCATCGAATTATTTTTAGAAAAACAGTTGCACAAGTTCGACTGCCGTAAAAGCACAAAAGTTTTCGCTGAAAAGCGAGTGCGGTCATTTTATGCACTACGTGTTCCTTGTCAACACGCTATACTAACTCTAATATTTTAACGCCCCGACGTGATTTGCAACGCTCTAATTCACATTTCTTTTGCATCGTGTTTACATAAGTCGGGGTTGAAAAAAAGTTAATGCTGTCTCCGCTCGGAAGTTGCCTTTTGTTTCAGTCAGGAGAAACGTTCGAAATCAAAGTGGAACAACCTAAGATTCCAAGAGGAATAAACTCGAAAATAGTTTTCTCTTCAATTATGGAAAGTGCTTTTTAGATGGAATTTTTATTTATCCGCTAGCAAAAAGGGATTGGATGAGTTATATTCAAATGATTTAAAATGCATTTATAGCATACAAAATTAAAAAAAAAAGTGATCTTAGCTGAATTTCCGGAATGAGAATCGAGTGATAAACTGTTCCATTTATAAAATTTACTTTATCTTGATTTAACGTCAAAATACGATGTCACTAACGAGGATTAAAATATCGTAAAAATGTGACAACCGTATTCTTGTTTGCGCGTAAAAAATTGTATAAGCAAATAACACGAGGGGAGAGAAAAAAGCAACATTAATCCATATGTATGCGCAGGCTTTCAAATACCTATGCATAAATATGCAGTACGCTCGAACGACCGACAGTACTTACATTTTAAATGCTTTTTAAAGTCGCTTAATAAGAGATTTTATGTTTTAATGCAGTAACATTTATTTTATTAATGATACTTATCTTCGATTCATCTGTGTTTCAGGTGCGTAACACTCGTTCATCTTTGAGAGATCTATAAACAAGTAAGAACAAATCAAGAAAAGACCTGTCGCCAAATATAATTGACATATCGGTTCAATAATTCGATATTATAATATCGAACTGAGTTTTCCGTTGCGCGCGTAATAAGGTGTCGGGGAATTTGCACTATAATTAAAATGAAGAAAGCAGAAGCACAAAAAAGTCGTTAATAACCTGTTTGAGGCACTGTACTTAGAGGCAAGGATAGGTGGTAATACAAGTATGTCAAAAGGACGACGGACCACTTCGCCGAGATATGACCAGCACTCTCATTATAAGTATATAGGGAATCCTTTGGATGCATTACCTCCCTCGCGTTTTTTATTGCCATTGCTCTGCTATACCTAGTGCCATTAAATATGGTGGAAATTTCATTGCTAACTTAAACTGACTTTCAATAGAATAACGTCTAATGCGATCTTTTTATTCTTATAGTATTTTCAACTTTTTATCGTCTACTTGAATCACATCGGTGTTAGTTCACAAATTATTTCATTCAGTTCGAATACATCCACTTCCACAAAACAACCAATTCGTTTGAGCAAAAGAATATTCGCTGAAAAAAACTTTGTATACTTTTCAAACAATTAGCACAATTCAAATAACATAACCGTCATTGCACTTTGATGAAATCAAAAAAATTACTTTCCACAAGTAAATTGTTTACTGAATTCAACTAAATAGTTACAAAAATTTGTTTCAATTTAGTTCAAATAATTTTACGTTCATTATTTATTCACAAACTTGTTATCCGGAGCTTAATTTTTAGTTCGTTTTATTGTGTCTTGATTAAATTTCAATTATCGTAGTGGAACATAAATTTTTGTTGTTCATCGTCATTTATTGTAAGCGTAACAAATTTCGGAACGTGGAACGCATTTTGTTTGAAAGAGAAATTAGAGCGCGATGTTATGGTTCATTGCACGGAAATTAGATTCTTCATCTACATAGTTTGTTCCGCGACACGCGAAATTCACATACACTTTTTATAAAATATTCTCCCATACACGTCATGTCTCTATGCGTATTAACAGTGGCTGCAGGTGTATACTCCTCGAAACATCGCATTCGAGCGATTTCAATTTCTAGCTTGCCTATAGTTCGACGTTAAATCGAATAGCAGCCACAGCTGAACAGTCGTCGTCTACTATCGGACACTTGGCACGTTTACATGCCAAAGACAAGCGGAACAAAACGAAATCCAATCCACCATAATATATCTTTGTCATTCAACGCGACACGCTTGAAAAATGTTGCTCGCATTTTCACGAATTTGCATGATTCGGATCGCGTTATCGCGCTTTCTAAGTATGATGAATGATCGTTCGCAAACTGAGATCATGCGGATTAAAAAGGTTTCACATTTAATTGTTGTTTTGTTCGACTCTCTTGGGAGAAAACAAAT
Organism: Psix sp. ZL-2020; assembly: GCA_022817045.1. NCBI lineage: Eukaryota > Metazoa > Arthropoda > Insecta > Hymenoptera > Scelionidae > Psix > Psix sp. ZL-2020. The sequence continues at coordinate 38,016 of JABFQD010000086.1, forward strand.
TAAATTTTCATCATTCTTGAAAGTGTCTTAATGCTACAGAGTAAATTGCTCGAGTACAATGTGAGATGATATTGTAATCAAAAATGAACAAAAAGATCTTTTTTCACCTTTAAATTACATCAACTGCGCGCGTATTTCCTTCTTTTGGCGTTCAACCAAATAATCTTTTGTTCTTATCCCTTTTGACAGAAAAATGCAATCATAATAATTGTGGTATTGATATTTTTTTGAAACTACAATCAGCAATAATATTTAATGAGAAAATAATTCACAAATGATTTATAGGGCTTAGTTTATCTATGGGATGTTAGACTTATTTAGAAATAAATCGTCTTAAATTTTCCGATATTTTTATCAACATAAGGATATCAAACAAGTTAACACTAAGCTTGCACAATAAATCGGATAACAGTTATATTTCAAGTATTAAAATAACTTTTAACTCGGTAACATTTTATTACCACTTTATTTTAATTTTCCATAATAAAACATCAAATAAATTATATTGCCGAAAGTTCAAGGATATAGCAGTGTAAGAAAACAAGTAGCAAAATTTATCTACAGACTTAAAAGTACAATTTATTTGAATAATAATTTGCATAAACCAATGGAATAATAAACACTACAGCCTAACAATCTTGGCGAAGCGTTACAAAATATTCAGCGTAAATGCGTCGAAAAGTTATTACCCTGAGAAAGATCTCACGGGTCGAATGGTTGTAATTGGCGTTGCTACGAATTGGTGATTGATTGATGGTCGCAGTGATTTCGAGAACGCTGTTCAGTGGAGTAACGGTAATCCAGAGTTTTGCCTAATTTTTTATTCTTAGGCATTAACCGCATGTTAGAATCATGGTGCTATCAACGTCGAGGTCCAGCGATGAATAGATGCAACAGTCTTACCCAGAGGCTGATCGAGTGGTCGCTTAGTCGATCAGTGTTTTACTCGTAATAAGTTTAATGTAGTCCATTTCAGAGTAAAATAGTCTATAAACATGATTGTTTTAAAGGCACAGTTTCAAGCATCGTTATGGTTACGTAATTCAGTTTCAAACTAATCACCACATTATAAGCTTTCCTTACAGTTATTTCTCATCAAATAATCTATTAATCCGAAAATATGGTGTCACTAAATTGGTTACAATATTCAGTTGATTGATTTATTCTAATTATTTTATTTCTTTACTATTTATCACATAGAAAAATTCTATTTGGATATCATAGGTAAATTCAAAACATTAGAATTATATTCACTGTAATTTAATGTATAATTTATTTCGAAGATGTTACATAGACTTCAGTGTCATTGATTCTATATTTAGTTAATGTCAGTATCCCAAACATAACATTTTCAGTTTAACTCCAAGTCAATTTATATTCAAATAATTGTATTTTAACTCTTTATTACATATACAATTTTTTATATTCTTCGTTTGTTTATAGTTTTAACTTCAATTAGATAAAAATTTTAAAACTTCAATCAACTAATGTATTTTAGAGATAACTATTGTTAGTATTCGTCAAATAAAATTAATGAAAGAAAAAAAAGTAAATTATATTATTCAAATTAAAACTATTTTCACTGCTCTGAGATATCTTAATTACGAATCTCGTTATATTGTTAAATATAATCCGTCATATTTCGTATTCATGCCAAAGTTCTATTCGCATTCATTTCAAATTCACAACCGTCAATAATAGAATTATTTATATTTGCAATAGATTCTCAAAGTTTTAGGAGTATCATATGCGTCTTTTTAAAAATCACTTTTTTACGCAAATATACATAATTTAAAATAAATTGAAGGATACACAATTATACAATTATTCAACAAACACGAACTAATGTTACTTATTATTGTTTATAATCTAATTTTAAATCAATAATGTCCACATAAAGAAATATTAACTTGAAGATTAATTGAAAATAAAAATGTGATTAAGAACATGAAACTAAAATTATTGCCAAACGTTTTACTAATTTAACGAATGTTTATACATAATATTGAATTAAAATTTTGAATTATTTAAACGCAAAAATGTTGATATTTAATAAGATCAAATTATTCTTTTAACTAGTAATTTTCAAATGATTTTAACAGAAATTTAAATATTGAAAATATTTGAGAAAATATGTTAATTTTTGATTTTTCATTCTTCTACTTGTATATATATATAGGACTCACATGTAGTTTATCAAGCTCGCATCCACGACCCTTGATCCAACTCATATAATGATAGATAAAATATTACATAATTAACAAATAAATCGTTTTTCTAACAATCACGATCGAGTTGCGCATGAATAATCAGGTCACAATTATGATCCAATAATTCCAAGACTACAAAATCTCTTCCTCATTTCACGTTGATCACTGTAATAGATTCTATCCATCATGTCTGTCAAACTAAAAGAAGCTAGCTAAGGATAGTCGAGCATTCGACTATCATTCTGATAATAAAGAAGCTTTTCTCTAGGACTATTTATTTTCCTTTAGGTAAATCCACATGCCACATTACTGCAATCCTCGTAGGCACTTCAAACAGCCGACAAAAAACAAATATATCGCACGTAAGGCTCAGAAATGTAGCATATTATCAAATAACCGTTACTCAATGAATGATACATTTTATTTACTGTGGCTACTATCATACTGAGCAACAAACGACGGGATGCCACAAGTACCTCTATTTTGAATCATTCTTGGATAAAATTGGCCTTTTAATTGTTGATTCATCTCCTTGAATTTTTTTTTTTTTTTTTCATTACAAATAAGCATATCATATATTATTACAAAGTCAATTTCACATAAAATTACTTAAAAACTCTATCGGAATAATTTTAGTTTTAAAAAATGTATTTTATGTTGTAGAATAAAAAAAATATTTTATTTTTTATTATAACATACATTTTTTTATGAATTTCCTGCGATCATTTTTTATCAAAACTAAGCGA